>JAHWFP010252816.1:2220-36928 GCA_023313725.1 Lithobius niger | reverse complement strand
TGCCATGTCGCCGTCTATTGACGGCCTTGGACTACACGTTCGGGTTCTAACACTTTTTCATTTGAAATCTTTGAAGAGATGGCGCCACTTACCAGACCAGCCACAACGTTTTTGGGTTTGTTTTTTGGTATTGTTGTGGTGCCAAAGCCGCCAACAAAGTGTTTGTCGCGTGGACTGTGCCATTGTCGGCGTTTGAGCTTAAAAAAAAAACCAACCCGTGTCTACTAAACCAGACAACTTTAAACCAAACGACGATTGGATCTTAATTTCGAGGCCCCTAGTGGCAGCTTGATACGATGGAAATTGGCAGCTTGATACGATGGAAAGGCGCATTTATTTCCTAAATGTTCACTTCCAGATAAGAGTTGAATTGTTTTTAAGTGATCGGCAATAATCGTTGCTTGCAACAATGTCGCCATGCACGGTACCGAGGTGAATTGTTTCAAAGGATTAACTTAAACATCTTACTTCTTGCTCATCTTGCTTACTGAATACTGCATTTCTCAGGGCTTTTTTTAGCCTTTAGTCAAACATACGCATGCTACTTTTCTGGGACTGCACCAAAGGGGAAATGTCACGGGGCGGCTTTTTCGGGGGGTGCAGGAGAGGGTACCAAGGCAAGTGTATGTGTGTGGCGGGCAATCACGGTACCGAATTCGCTGTGTTGTGAAATGTTTCAAAGGATTAAGTTAAACATAGGATTACTTGCTTATTGAATGCTGGATTTCACAGTGATAGGTTTTTTTTAGCCTTCGGTCAAACACACGCCAGCGACGTTTCCGGGGCTGCACCAAAGGAAGAATGTCACGGGGCGATGTTTTCGGGGAGGGGGCGGTGGTCAAGCGTGTATGGGGGAGGGGGCAGGAGTGTGGGGATTAGGGGTTTCGAAGGCCAAATGGTGATGGTTAACATCCGTTCCGTGCTGCCATAGCTCGGCTCACAGAGGTCTCACGGAGGTGTGGTTGGGCTTAAAATGCGCGTAAAGTAATTGTGGGGAAAGGGCATATGTTGGAGCCATTCACACGTTCGGTCTGCGGTTTGATAAATTTAAAACCAAACACTAAACACCTGGAGGGAGGTGGGGGGGGGGTGCGCAGCATGCGCACGGGCACAACTACTCTACATATACAATACGGAGCAGGAGGCCAAATCACCAGCCACGCTATTCTGTCGTACGATAAAGTACCCCACCCTGTAGTGCCATCTGTTGACGGGATTCGCCTTCAAGTTCGGGTTGGGACACCTTTCCAACGTCTTCGAACAGATGGCGCCACTTACCAAATCTGCCATGTCGCCGTCTATTGACGGCTTTGGACTACAAGTTCAGGTTAAAACACTTTTTCCAAAGTCTTCGAAGAGTTGGCGCCACTTATCAGACCTGCCGCACCGTTTTTGTGTTCGTTTTTTGGTGTTGTTACGGTACCAAAGCGGCCAATAAAGTTTTAGTCGCGTGGACTGTGACATTGTCGGCGTTAGAGCTAAAAAAAAAAAAAAAACCCATGTCTACTAAACCGGACAACTTTACGATTGGTTCTTAATTTCGAAATTGGCAGCCTGATACGATGGAAAGGCGCATTTATTTCCTAATGTTCACTTCCACAAAGGAGTTGAATTGTTTTTAGTGGGCGGCAACAATTGTTGCTTGCAACAATGTCGCCATGCACGGTACCGAGGTGAATTGTTTCAAAGGATTAACTTAAACACAGGGTTACTTGCTTACTGAATGCTGGATTTCTCAGGGCTTTTTTTAGCCTTCAGTCAAACATACGCATGCTACTTTTCCGGGGCTGCACCAAACGGAGAATGTCACGGGGCGACGATTTCGGGGAGGAGGAGGCGGGCAAGCGTGTATGGGGGACACGCATGCGAATCAGGGAGGGGGCAAGAGTGTGGGGATTGGGGGTTAAAGTAATTGTGGGGGAGAAGGCATATGTGGGAGCCATTCACATGTTCGGTCTTCGGTTTGATAAATTTATAACCAAAGACCAAACACCTGGAGGGAGGCGGGGGGGGGGGGGGTGCGCAGCATGCATTCTCACAGCATGCGCACGGGCACAACTAGTTTAGTATAAGGTAACGTTTTTTCCTGAAAAAAACATCATTATTCACGGCATTGATGTCACGGACGGTTGTACACTCGGACTAATTGTTGGAAGTCGGAAACTGCATCGGATTAATTTTGAGCTGTTGGGTTACGAAAATCAAAGGATAATTTTTTTAAGGCCCAACACACATGAGCTTGAAACTGCAGCTTGTGTACAAATGTTATGAAGTGTGAAAATCGTTGTTTTTTTGTCCCTGTCTTTTCTGGCAAATTAAGGAACTAATGAAGACAGTTGATTTGTTATTCAGAATCATGGACCGGAAAAAAAATACGTGTTTTTTTTAATTACCACGTTTGGTGATAATAGTGAGTGTGCGTGCTGTGCTGTGCAGCGTTTTCGATCCAGTGACTTTGCCAAGTACTCAAATTTGGCTAGATCTTCAACGGCTTGAAGGTAAGATCTCGCCTAAAATATAGGGTTGAGTTACTGGAATCAAGGTTTTTTTTTTAGATCCAACACACAAACTACAGCTTGTGTACAAATGTTATGAAGTGTGAAAATCGTTGTTTTGACCCTGCCTTTCTTGGCAAATTAAGGAGCTAATGAAGACAGTTGATGTGTTATTCAGAATCATGGACCGGGAAAAAAATACGTGTTTTTTTTTTAATTACCACGTTTGGTGATAATCGTGAGTGTTGTGTGCTGTGCTGTTCAGTGTTTTCGATCCAGTGACTTCGTCAAATACTCGAATTTGGTTAGATCTTCAACGGCTTGAAGGTAGGAAATTATACATACTTAAAAACTTGCTGTTAAGTGATTCTAGAGAAAAGTGATTCTAGCGTTGTTCATGTTCTAATACCTAAAAAAATAGGGTTGAGTTACGAGAATCAAAGCTATTTTTTTTAGGTTCAACACACATAAGCTTGAAACTGTAGCTTGCGTACACATGTTATAAAGTGTGAAAATCGTTGTTTTGACTTTGTCTTTTCTACCAAATTAAGGAGGTAATAACGCAGTTTTAGGGCAGTGGTTCCCAACTTTTTCTACAATATTCCTCTCCATTGGGATTACAACGCAATGATGCCCCCCCCCCCCCACCCAAAAAAGCTGTGCAATTTCTTTCACTATGTTCAGGCAGTGTTGCCACGAGAACAAAAATGTCTTAGAAATTTGGTTAAAATTACTGTAAATTGCACAAAAAATCTGTAGGTATTTAAAAATGAAAATTTCACCTTTCTCATACAATTTTCTTTTGTGATGTATAGGCCTAGCTAAAAATTTAAAAAATCTTCACTAATCTTGAGGGTGTGTTTATGCAACGACTCACCATGCATTCTCACAGCTAGAAGCTAGAAATCATTTGAATTTTCAACATGGTAATGATTTTAGCTGTGCCACCTCGCAACGAAAACAGCCAATAATGTGAGTTCAGAAGTGACTTGGAAACTGTTTCATCAGGGGGATTCTTTGTTTTATTGTCACTGGTTATAAGATTGTAAGCATTTGCTCAAACGTTGTTGGATTTAGCTAATCCCAGGTAGCGTTGTTACCACAGCAATGACACCTTTCCATCGCGATTAAATTCTGGCTGCGAGAATGCACAGGTGATTCGTTGTGTAAATTCACCCTTATAGTATGGCACCATGATCGGCTCGTATTTCCCCTGCAGTTGCTCCGCACCTCTCAAGGAAGGCCCGCCTCACCAGTTGGGAAACGTGGTTTTAGGGAATTTTGCTCCAGAAAAAATACGCTTTTTTTTAGTTAGTGCCGAGTGCTGTGCTGTGTTTTCAATCCAGTGCCTTTACCAAATACTCGAATTTGGTTAGACCTTCACCGACTTGAAAGTAAGAAACCAATATCATATCATTGTTGTTGAATTGGATCTCTCTTGACCTGTTTTATTGATCGTAAATTTTGGTTGCAGGGTGATTAGTTACCCCGGTGGTAACTTGACTTGCACTCAAAGACATTTAAAAACATTGAACACAGTTTGAGCGAGAAAAAAATCCTAGCGATGTCAACGATATACAGGTATTTATTTGAAATGTGCTGGTTAGTCCTACTGTTTACTTTCAATTTTTTGGTATGTATGAAAAGTAGACGGTTGTGCTGGAAATTGGTGTATGTTTAAGTGGTACTATCACAATAGTTTAGAAATACCTGGACACCATCTGCCTGTAAGGTTGCAACCGGGTGTATGAGGACGTGTAAAATGTTAATTAAGAAGGTTCGTGGTTTGGTTTGCAGTTTGTTTGTTTGGTGTTTTGTTGTGTTTTTTTAGTGTGTTTTTGTTGTGTTTATGTTTTTCCATTATAGTATTGACCCCATCACGTTTAGTTACTATTACTGTAGTTCAAGTAGATTTTCAAATATAAACAAACTGCAACAAATTTGCATCCACTTTAGTACATCGTTTAGAATTCTAATTTTATCATTGTTGATCTTTAACTGATTGTTGGACTGCTTTGAGCCCTACAACAGAAGGACTAAATGAACTATTGTCATAATTTTATCACCTTTTTATGTATTTGTGTGCAATGTTATGTCCGGAACAATACAGATTGGAACTTTAACTGCTGGTAGTGCATTTAACGGCAGATTAGAATCTATGAAGGACAGAACCCTGATTCCATTTGACACCACAGACTTGAGCTTCAAGAACATTCGAATACACTCAGTGCTTCAGATA
Source organism: Lithobius niger (assembly GCA_023313725.1). Lineage (NCBI taxonomy): Eukaryota > Metazoa > Arthropoda > Chilopoda > Lithobiomorpha > Lithobiidae > Lithobius > Lithobius niger. Next base: position 32,194 of record JAHWFP010252816.1, on the reverse strand, counting down.
TGTCTGCCCTTGAATTATCTTCAAATCACGGTTGGTGCGCTTTTTTCCGTGATTTTTCTAGGGGAGGGAGGTAGATTGTCCTAATTACAATACATGATTCCGGCTTTATTTTCACCCGTACGACGGATATGCTCAAAATGGTTAGTTTATTAACCACTTGCCTGATTGCGAGTTCTCTGATGTTTTTATGGCGGGTAATACTCACTTTGTATTTGAAGTTTGTAGCACAAGTCAAATTTCGCGTTGACTTATGTCCGATGGCTGAGGGTTTTTAATAAATTATTTATCATAATTAGTAGTTATCAAGCTAAACCTAATACCATTGCCTTTTGGACTTAAATGTTAGACTGCCTGAGTGGGGAATCGAACCCATGACCTTCGAAACCAAAGGCTGGTGTCTTTCCGTGAATCCATACCGACACAAGTCATAGGTCATGTCAGTATGTATGAATGGTAGGAATCCAGCCTTTGGTTTCGAAGAACATAGGTTCGATTCTTCGCTTAAGCAATCTGACATTTAAGTCCGAAAGGTAACGAAAATAGGTCTGCATCCACATTTCTTTAATTATGGTACTTAATTCCAGCTTTATTACCGCTCTTTCGACGAATATGCTCAGTGATATTCCGACCTCTGGCTCCTAGCAAATTTTACAGTGTCCTGTGAGTTTACTTGCATCGTAATACATCCTATCGTTTATCATGTTAGATGGTGACATATTCAATTTTTTGGTGAGCTTATTTCTGAGGTCTTGAGAGTTTAAATAAATTATGGACATGTAATTAGGTCATGTCATGCATCTCTGTGATCAACAACTTTTTCATGTTCATTTTTTGAGCTTATGTAGATTTGTACTCTACGGTGATTCTATGGTTTTCAAGAGAATGACCCTACGACGAAGATTTGTGGTTCTGTGATTGTTCTCTGTAGTGCTTCTATCGTGTAAAAATCTTTTCAAGAGAATCACCATCCCTACAAAGAAGATTTGTGCTTCCGTGATTGTGCTCTGTAGTGCTTCTATAGTACAAAAATCTTTTCAAGAGAAACACCATTCCTACAAAGAAGTTTGTGCTTCTGTGGTGCTTTTACAGTGTTAAATAAATCTTTTCAAGCATGTTTTTAAGTACTCTACTCGCATATAATAACTAAAACATCCATAAAATTCTTAAAATGGTAACAAAAAACTCAAACTAAATTAACCTTCAATAAAAAAACAGTATTTTAACAATTAAAGAGAGCAGAAGGTAGGTTAAAATATAAAATAATTTTTAATATTTTTCAAAAAATAGGTGGAGTTGGATTGCTATAAGGGGTGGTTAGAAGCCAATATTCGTGTTAAACCTAAGAAATTTCAAAAATTAAAGGATGTTAACATACTAAATAATTTTGATGGTTTTGCATTTCTTAAAATGATAAATAATTTTTAATACTTTAAAAAAAAAAAAATGGGTGGCGTTGGATTGGCTATAAGGCGTCTTTGATACTCGCAGCATCAGTTCAAAAATGAAGAAAGCGTGTGCTTCAAAGGTCGGCTGCCCGATTGTTTAAAGGATTGTTCTCTGACCCAAATGCAAGCACTTTGGCATCGACAATATGAAATGGTAATACCCGAAAATTTTGGCGATCCTCCGAACGATATTCCCGCTACGTTAGATGAGGCGTTCAAAAAAATCCAGAAGACGATCGCCATTTATGCCAGGCGGGGAAGTGGTTGGGCCATATCCCGCATAACCAACTTAATTATCAGAGTGGCCGAGTACCAACCGCTGCGAGCTTCGTCTTATATTCCTCTACCATACACTCTCAAGCCTAAAGCGGGCGTGATTGTGAACGTAAAAAAATTTAAACGATCAAAAGTGCTTTCTGTATTCGGTAATAGCGGCGGGTTGGGGACTGATGAGTGTAAACCCCGAAGACTACGAAGAGTTTGAAGAATCACTCGATGTTAGCACTCTGTCCTACCCGCCGAAACTCGGTGAAATCTGTAAATTTGAAAAAGCTAACGATCTTTCAGTCAATGTCATCGGTATTAACGAAAAAGAGGGATTGCATCCGCTCAGATTTTCTAAGAATCACGACGGAAAGCCCATCGACCTTCTCTTGTAAACCTCCGAGGACAAGACCCACTACTGCGCCATAACGAAAGTTGCGGCATTTTTATGTTATCGAGGTTCAGGTACTCATGCAAAGTACTATTGTAGAAACTGTTTTACAGCATTTGGAAAACAATGGATGCTCCTCACCCATCGAAACGAGTGCATCAAGATTAATCCTGCGCAAGCGCTCCGATTTAAGATACCTGGAGGAAATTTTCTCCAATTTCGGCACTTCAACCGACAAAACCCCTTCCCTCGCATCATTTACGCTGACTTTGAGTGTCTCCTTCGACCCATCTCAACCGTTCAACCCAGTCCTTAGATGATCTTGGTTACTAAAATTCATCAGCATGCACCATGCAGTTTCGGGTACGTTGTGTAGGTCAAAACGGGGAGATTGTTAATCGAGAATACTACTTGGGAGAAGACGCCGTCGAAGTATTTTATAAATGTATGGCAAAAGAGGGGCAAGCTTACAGTAATCTACTGAAGACTGTACAATACCTCAATCTCACCCAAGGCGAGAGAGCTAGTTTCGACGCATCCAACGTATGTCATTATTGCGGAAAAGCCTTCCCCATTTTTTGTTTGAAGAACAACCCTCACGCTAAGGTTAGGGATCACTGCCATATTAGTGGAAAATTTAGAGGAGCCGCTCACTCACAATGTAATCTTAGTGCGCGAGAACGAAGAACCATACCCGTTGTCTTACACAATATGGAAGGCTACGACATGCATCTTCTAATTCCTGCAGTGCACATATTCGAGGGAAAAGTCGACGTTATCAGTCGGAAAGCCGAGCGGTTTCAGAGTATGATGATCACAGAGCTAAAAAGCGGGGTCAGTCTTCGATTTATAGGCAGTTGGAATTTCTTGAACGTTTCCCTAGCTACTGCGGTCGCAAACTGCAAAGGCAACGGATTCCCGATTCTCGAGGCGGCTTTGGACTCTGGGTTAAAGTCTGCGTGGTTCATCGAAGGAATGACTAGAGAGAGTGCTATAGATTTCCTAACCCAGAAAGGTGTTTATCCGTATGAATTCGCGGGCGACATGTCCATTTTGATAAGTTAGATCTCCCATCTTGAGGAGCATTTTTTCACAGTTGTAAGAAGAAGAGTTGGCGGGGAAAGAGTACCTGAGAGCTCTTAACCTCTGGCTCAAAATGAGAGTTAAAAAATTCGGTTCCTACCACAAGATTTATCAGATGACCGATGTTTTTCTCCCCGCGGACATTTTTGAAGACTTTCGTAAACTCTGTCTCCAAAACAATAAATTGGATCCGTGCTACTACATCTCTACCCCGGGTTTCAGTTGGGCAGCGCTCTTGAGAATGAATGAACCGAAATTGGAACTGTTCACCCACGTCAGTAAACACAATCTAGTATTTTCTGGCATCCGTGGCGGAGTTTCATTTGTATGTAATAGGTTCTCCGAATCTAATAATAAATACCCGGTAAAATGAAGGACGAGATGGAGGGTGTCCCTATCTTAAGATTCGTAGGGTTACGATCGAAAATGTACGCGATAAAATCTCTCAAAACAGAAACTAAGAAAAAAGCTAAGGGGATTCAAAAAGCGTTTGTTAAAAAACACCTGAGTTTCGAGGACTATGAATGAGTTTTAAAAACACCGACATCCCCGGTTAAGGGAGTTTGGTCAAAAATTTCCAGCGTGGGACACGAAGGTAACACTGTTAAGGTTTCAAAATCCCTCCTATCGGCGTATGACGATAAACGTTTTATCTTGAAAAACGGTACTGATACGTTAGCTATTGGTCACATTGATTCGGGCACTTGGAAAGAATATGAAGACGATTTCGATTCTGAGGTAGATATTTTGAGCGATGAGGAGGAGGAGGAGAAATTGCTCGTATCGTATCGAATGAGAGAAAATGACGAATTGAACGATGCAAAAAAAACTGAGGAGAGGGAGAAAGCGGCGCGGCGAGCCATCCTATTAAAGAATCGTAGGAGAAAGTTGGTAGATCCTGTCATTTGGGAGAATGAGAGAAAAACTAGGCGGATAATGTTGGAAAAGGAAAGACGGGGTGCGATGTGCTCGGAGGAGAAAAAAGCTAAATTAGAGAAAAAAACGCTTAGTATGAAAATTAGTCTCGAACGGGAAACTGAAGAGCGAAAGAAAGTTAGACTAAAGAAACAAACTGCTAGAATGAAAAAGAGTCGCGCGCTCAAAAAACAAAAGAGCTCGTAAAGTCAAGATTAATGAAACTTGTCCGCTTAATTCCGTTGACAAATTATTTTGCTTACCTGGAAAGTATATAAAGAAATTGAATCCCTATTCTTCTTTAAAAATCATGGCGGAACAATATGAAAAAGTAGTTACATTTGTGTGCAAAATTTTTTTGCTAGAATTTACATCAAAAGCAGAAGATCAAACACATTTAAAAATGTGCAAAATACACTACATTGGAAAGTTTAAAATCACTCCGATGTATTGTCACGTATGTAGAAAGTATGTTGATCCAAACATAGAACGAATGATCAATCACCACATCATTCGACACAGTCTCATTCTACCCCACGATGAATAATGATACTCAAAAAAGAATAATTTATTAGGGACTCAAAGAGCGAGTGTATCTTAACGTACGCTTCTATTTATTTAAAACTGTTTATATTATCCGTCCAACTATTATATTTGGAGTCGTAACCCTTCTATTTAATGAAATAAAGCATTTTCCCATCTTTATCTTTCTTACTGCGTATCACTTTTTCTACTAAAAACAATTCAGGAACTAGGGTTTTTTGAATTTCCTGTTCGTAGAAACCACCCAATACCGCTTCACCTGACTCATCTTTTAAAAGATAAGTAACCGGTTCGGTTTTTTGCACTTTGCGAATCGTGAAAAACTTCGTTAGTAAAATTTTCTAAATACCCTTTATCAAAAATATTCTTAACTTTAGAAATTCTAACTTTATTTCCTACAGCAAATTTGGGCTTTGTTAACGGTTGTTTTGACTTAATTCTCAGCAACGATTCGTGACGTCTGGTTACTTCCCTCGGTTTTAATTTAGTTACTGAGTGTACTGTGTCATTGTACCGCAAAACTAGCTTGTCGATAATGTGTATCCACTGGTATGACCCCTGCTTAGTGAATCTTTTCCACATTAGAGTTTTCAGCGTTCTGTTGAAACGTTCTACAACGCTCGCTTTCTTCTCAGAGTGGGTAGACTACATGTTGATGTTATGATGCTTAAGGAGTGCTTTGAAGTCTTTATTGTAGAATTCACTACCTAAATCAGCTTGTAAATTTTTAGGAGGTGTCGTTCCTTCGAGAATCTTCTTAAAAGCTTCCGTAACGACTACACCAGATTTTGATTTAAGGGGAATGGCCCAAGAAAACTTGGACATGACGTTAATGCAAGTCAGTAGGTAGTTAAATCCTTTATTAACATTAGAGTAAGGTATTATTTCCACCAAGTCCGCTTGCCATAGATCATTCAGAATCCGCAAAATCACTTTCCGCCTCGGAAAATGTTTCCGCGTCGGTTTGTGGAGTTCGTTTACGAGTTGATCCATTTCGTTTTTTTTCTTCCCATTCCGAACTAGAGCTTTGTCCCCATGATTTTTTTAACGATCACAGTGGCTAATTTTTCTCTCCAAGAGGTCGAAGGATCCGTACGTACTTTTCGAGCTTTAGATATAAGAATTTCATCGGCTACGTGCCGTTCGTTTAAATTTGAACTTTTTGAGTACGCAATGTCGTGTTCTTTACACGCCTCATCAAGTTTATTTATTCCAGGATGCCCTCAAGCTGATCTCTAATTTAATTTTGTTCCTGGTCCGCAATATTGATATCCGGGTAAATGTACTTCTACCGGTAAATGGTCTATGATTTTATTTACGATTCCTTTCCCAGACTTGATGAAGGAAGCTCTTTTTGTTCCGCACACTTCGCAAAAGTAGACTTCTATGCTTCTGTTATTTTTCGATGTAATAATAGTAGGAGGTTCGGACCGGTTAGGTGTGGATCGTTTACATTTCACGCAATACTTCATCTTGGCCGATTTCTCTTTTTTTTATTATACACAATTTTTTTATCGTAGACCTAAATTCTGATAGGCGTTCTTTTTTCTCGGGCAGTGATGACTTTGTTGTTCCAATTCCAATAAAATTTCTATCATTTCGTTCCTGTGACCGTCGTGACCCGCATGGGCTGACCCGTACAAAAGTCTGAGTCTTTCGACCCGATCGTTAGGATCGTCGTAATACCTGTAATCCACCCTGCTCCCGTTTTTTTTTTACCATACCAGTTTTCTTTTACTTTGTTTTCATATCCTCCCAGATAGGACCAATTATCGACATGTACTTGGCACTACGATTCGACTTAGGTTTTCGAGTGCCCGGATCGTAGTTTTGATAGCTAGCGTGCGTGTTTTTTAAAAGAGAAGCGTAACTCGCCTTGACTTCAGGAGCGTACGACAGCTCCTTCAAATCCTTAAAAACCAGCAAACTTCAAAGTCCTCGTCTTCCCGCATATTGCTTACCACCGACCACTATGTCGTTCTCGAATATTTTTACGGGTTTATTAGCGATCAACATTTTTCCAGTTTTCATGTCGTATTGCAGTCCAAAGACAGGACCGGTCTCTTTGGGATTTTGGAAAAATTTCATCAGGAAATACTTGGCCGTTTGACCTATGACTTGGCCAGGAAACAGACTATCCAAAGATCTGAGGGTTGGGAAATTTGGAAGTTCTGAGGTGTCGACACGCGTCTGTTTTGTATTGCCGAAAGTGTGGGGGTGACTTTCAAACCCGTACTGATAGCTGCGTATTCGGTTCGCGTAGCTGGAGTCGAGTATTCGGAAAGATTGGGATCTCGCGCTATCGGAGTTGAATGCTCGACGGAAGGTTTAAACTTCTGCGTCTCGTTCCACGTGGTTTCCCACTCTTCATCATCTTCATCCTCGGATTTATAAGTTTTTTTTTATGAGAGTAATAATTCGTATACGTTTTAGTCGTTTTCTCGTTGGAAAACCGGCAATAGGTTTAGCAGGACGCGTTACGGGTGGTGGTGGGTTAACAACGTTAGGTTTCAAAGTACTAACGACGGGTTTAAAAAATTCTTGTAAAGATACTTCTTGATCTTGTTCGTCCAAACATTGATTCAAAAATTTTTCCCGTAAACGTTTTTTGAGATTTACCTCTTTCACTCTTCTTTTCCATGTTATCTTTTTTCTTTCTTTTGTCATCGAACGAAAACGTACGTTTATAACGTCCCTCGTTCAACGTTTTGTTGATCAATAAAAACCCGTACGGATCGTCCGAACCCGTTCTACACAACGTTTTAAACTCCGGAAATTCTATGTCAGGACCGACGTGATTTTCGTACAAATGTTTCAGGTTTAAATCGTCCACGGGAAATACGATTAATAAATTGGCGTTATCTCTAACCACTTGTTTGGGAATTCTGGTGTAAGACTGACTGCAATAAAAAACGTCGGCGTTAGAATGACAGCCTTGAGCGAAGTAACGTTCTATGTTTTTTTGTTTGTCTAAAAGAACATCGTCAAAAACTACGAGATTAAGAAACTTGGTGTCCAACACCTCGGGAGGAATTAAATCGTTTTGAGAGTCGTGAAAACTCGCTATCTTCCGCCCTACGGTACCCTCAATTTCGGAAAATATAAACTGTAAAGCTCGATATTTCGATTAACACAGAGTTTTGCTGTACACCTACAATCTGTTGTAATCCAACCATCCTTCGCTACAGATAAAATTAAATAGTAAGTTTGTCTTCCCGCAGTTTGTCGGTTCTATAATCAGGCATCTGATGTTTGAAGGTAGAAATGGGTGATTTTTTTGGGTTTCTTGATTGGCATGAAGAAATTGTAATTTTGAATATCCATTGTTTTTTCTTATTCAGAAATTCAACTCGTAAAGTCTTTATCCGAAAACCTTTCGTTGGATGTATTAGATTCGACGACACCGTAACCTACGTTACACCAAAGTTTTACGGTTCTGGGAGCATTGTTGCTGATGTAAACGGAGTTAATTTTACCACTAACTTCCGACAAGGACATACTTCCGCACGGAGCCAAGTTAAACCACGGTTTTTCTATAACGTTTTTGTTACGTTTTCCTTTAGTTTTGTGGATGTTGTTGTACACCCACGTTCTGAGACATAGCGGCTTATCCGACTCACCGTCTGCCTTTTGACAAAATGGGTAGCAGGTGGAAGCTGGGTGCGAGTAATTTGGGTAACTGAACATCGTCAAAAAACAGGTTTCTGCTCGTCGGTTTCAATTTCTAATTTTTCGCAGATGTATCATTTAAGATTTTTCATCGCGGTTTGAGATTCGGGGGTCGATGGAGAAATCCATCCCTTACACCTGGAATCTTTGTTCAAAATGGGAGAACCCATTCCTTTTAAATCCTCGAATTCTAGGGAAGGAGATAAGACGTAATTTACTCCATTTTTTAAATTTGTTGCATTTTCCGTCTTAACTTCTAGAGAATTTGATTGCAACAGACTCGAAAGATTTCCATACCAGGTAGAATGACATTTTTGAAATTTCTTATTCCTTTTGTTTATATATAAAAAAAAAGAATCGTCAAAATGCCGGTTAATAAATTTGGACAATCTTTGAAACGAACGCAAAGAGATGTGAAAGGGGTTCTGGGTATAGGATTTATATTAGACCTGAACCATGATTACGACATGCAGAATAAGCGACTTACTAAAGTCGGAGCTGCTACAGAACCCGAAGATGTCGTAATTTATTCCCAATTTACCGAATTAGAAAATGATGTGAAAAAATTTAAAACTGACGTAGGATTGAAGAAAGATGCGGATGGACACTTTAACGCTGAAAATAAACGAATTAAAGATGTCGCACCCCCTCCCAGTCTAGGGACGTTGCTACGAAAGAATATATCGATGCAAAAGTTGTTCCTGATTATAACATGCGGAACAATCATTTAACTAAACTCGCTCCGGGCATAGACATCGAAGACGCTGTTACCAATTCTCAACTAAGCGAGTTAGGAACCAACCTATCTTCTTCGATAGATAATTTGAAAGAGTACGTGACGCAAAAAAATCGACCAACAGGTAGCATCTAAAACTGACCCTCAACGTAATTTTAACTCTGATCGGGAATTTGAAAGTTGCTCCGGGCATAGATGCAGAAGATGCTGCAATTCTCAGCTAACCGATTTAGAAACGAAATTGGAAAACCTTAAAACTGATCTATGGACGACTTTCCAAAACATCTTATATTTAGAGAGGGGAGAATTCTCAGCGAATAATAAACTCATTGCAAACTTGGCACCACCATACACATATCATCACGTGACCACTATGGAATATGTCCAAGTATTTGTCCAATATTAATCAGTTTTTGGGCGAGTGGGCCCGTCCATAATGGTGATTTTTTCACGTGCATCAATAACTATCCTCGTCAACACATACAAATAACGAAACACTATTATTTGTACGATGTGGTGATATCTACCCCCAGGTGGACAATTACATCTCATCATAAAAATTTGACTTTACGATGTATAAGAAGTGAAAATGCTTTAAATCTGAAAAACTATAAATATGATGAAGATATCAATAACCAATATTTTCAACTTTGGCCAAGACGCAGAACGAGAGTGGGTGACTCTTTTAATCATTGTGAAACGGATCCAGACTGTTCTACAGGTGGATCAATGTTGTTTAATGAATATTCATATATTTATATAATGTCCGAGGTTGACTTTCCACATACTACAGATGTTCAAGTAGATTTATACCTACCTGGGAAATTTGTAAAGAGGCAATAAGATTGCCTAACAGAACAGTGAAATTTGTCATAAAACAGGATTGATAATTTTAGTTTAAAAAGTCCAAGTTCCCGTTAAATTAGATTTGTACAATATACAGATTTATACATTCCCAATAGCAAATAATTTAAAGAACCATCTCATCCAAAACCATATCGTAAACGCCGCTCTTACCCAATGATCTTAAAAAATACAAACAGAAATGTCCGCACCATATTTTATTAAAATTCTGCACTCAGTCGTGATTGTATTTAATGGGACCCAAGTACTCGGAGATCGATGTGGAAGGTTTCAAATTACCGAAACTGTCGAAATAGTAGGGTGTGTCCGTAATCGTCGAGTAAGCCACCCAATGACTCCCGTCTCCATCGTGAAAATGTTGAGATTAACGATACCGCATTCGCCGCGAGGTTTAGGTTTTAGCGGCAGACGATCCTTGCTGAAAGTACCTCTGTATTTAGAAATTTTCAAGACTTTGACCAATCTATTTAAATCGAGATTCGTTAACGGTTTAGTAAAATCGATCAGACCTTCACTGGTCTTAGAAAGAGCCCTCTGCTACGCTTCGCTTTTTTTTCTTCTTCAAACCCGAACCTTCCATTTTCTTATTATGTCTCACCATCTCTTCCAACACCTTAGCATCGTTCTGAGCTTTCTTAACAGCAATAGTAATGCCCGCAGCACCACCAGCTAGACCTCCTACTCCGGCTATGAGTGGACCGAGTAACGCTAACAATGGTAAGAACCCACCTCTTTTTTTTCTGATTTTTTTTACGTTTTACGATCTTGCTTTTTTTCATTTTTCGTTTCCCCATCTCTCTTTTTTTTAATAAATCACTTCGACTTTGCCTTTATCCAATTTCAAACTCATTTTTCTATCTCCAATCAACAGTGCGTGGCACGTCATGTTAGCTGGAACTGCGGAGTTAAATTTCAACTTTACTTGTACGTCGACTATGCCGGACTGAAGTCTCGCTAATTGCTTGGAACAGTCCAAAACTACTAGAGGATACGTCTTTTTAAACTGCACCGAATCGATACACAAGTCCACGACATGGTACAAAGTTCGTCTAAACTCTTGAGCCAGGATCGAGTATTCTCCAGTAGCGTAATTTACGTTCAAGTCCAAGAACGGGTAACGTTCGGAATTTAAAGTTATGTGAGCATCTTGAAGACTACAGTGATCGAATACGGCTGGATTTTTAGTCTGCGCATCTTTTCTATCAGTCTGAAGAGCTAGAATGACCCACCTCGGTTATTCGACGGCCGAAGTAGTAAGCACGCCCCATGTGAAACTAGTACTCTGAGGAAGTTCGCAACTATCGTAATGCCAGTGCCTAAAACCCAAGTCTACGTTCATCCCACCTTCTATGTAGCTAAAAAATCTAAGTTTTTGCTCATCAGATGTGGTTACGTGCAGTACGTGCCACGAAACGCTACTCAATTTGACTTTCCCAACGGCTGTTGCTGCTGCCCTGAATACAGCATCGTCATTGCTCGCCCTAGACATCGTTAGGACATGCTTGGCACGGTACAGCACCTTGTCATAATTTTCGAAAAATCCCATGCAGTGTTTTAAAGGAATGGCGAACGAGAAGCTTCCTTTAGGAGTTGTCTCCTTTACGATGATGGATTGCCGTAATTTGAATCCGATGTTATAGTTCAAACTGGCCGCGGAAGATTCTGCCGCATCTAATGCTCAGCAGTAACCCAACAACGACATTTGATCGGTCAAACCGTTTGTAAGGAGACCTTTCATGAGAGTCCCATAACCGGGGTAATTTAATTCATCCTCTAGCTTATCCCCAAGTGATATTTAATGCTGGAAAACAGGTATATGGAACCATTATTGATGAGAGACACTACGTCCGCATCGGTAAAACGCAATTATTCAAGCAATTATTCAAGCCCGAAATTTCAAGCCCTTCGATGGTGTATGAAAATTCGTTGTTGTCTGCGTGTATGTTGAAAATGCTGTAGTACGTATCCGCATCGGTAAACCGTCGGCATTCAGTAACCTGCCTTTAATCAGAAGATAACTATTCGCGACGTGTAGGGACAAATCCTGGTTTTCGATTACGATTCTAATTTCCAAATTGACGTTGTTTAGATTGGTTCCTACTATCGGATTATATTCGTGAAATGCGTTGCTCTACAGGCAAGAATCTCGTTGCAAAGATTCGTTTAATATCGAGGTAATGTTTCGTTAAACTCATCTTCTCGTTCTCATTATGAATTTGATGAATGCTGCGTTTTTTGCCCTTATTTGATTATTATCTATGACGAGTCCTTTTCCAATTATTTTTTTTTCTTTCGAATACTAACATTCTTTTTTTAATACGAACAAAATTATTTTTTAGACCTCAGATGTAGTCTGACGGTAAGGGTTTCCCCATTTAAATTTATCATTTCATTATCTTGAGAAGTTCACCAGATACGAATATTACGAATCTTGTCGATAGTTACGGGAAGATAAATTAAATTTTGAGAGGAAATTATTATCTTATAACCCGGTGGCACTCCCGGATAAAAAGCGTATATGCAAGGTTGAGTGTCGCCATTCACGTAGGAAGACCCGATAATGTTAGTATGAACGAAAATTGTATTGAGCTCCATTATGTCTACAGATTTTTGACCTTGCTGAGTTTTAGTATAAACTCCCTGAATGAACCCCAGGACAGTTCCTAAGTTATTATCACCCAGAAACAAAACACCATAGACCGGATTATTTATAACCAAGTTTGTCTTTAAGGTATTGTGGTTTGGTTCTAAAACGATGGCATTTTTTTCGTGACCACTTCCTTCCAAAGTAGACAGAATAAAATTATTCAAGCCCGAAATTTCAAGCCCTTCGATGGTGTATGAAAATTCGTTGTTGTCTGCGTGTATGTTGAAAATGCTGTAGTACGTATCCAACGAAACAAGTGCCATTTCATACTCTTTTTTAGGGTTTAGATATATCGGCGTTTTCAAGTTACAGCTTAGTTCAGCACCTACGCCTGTTAGAATGAGTGTACTTGAATCCATGACTTATCTTTTTTTTTATTAATATTTACATTCATTTTTAAGGGGAGGTTCACCCTGAAACATACCTCTCCTGTTTTTTTTCTGGGTTTTGTATTATCTGGGTTTTCTGATGTGACGGGACAGCCCATTCACCTTTTTAGACTACTCGCACCTTGCTTGGAACGCATCTCATCCTGTAAATTTTCATGTTTGCTTATACAAAAAAATGAAGATTTGAATTCGTCTGTTCTGAATTGCTATTGCGGGGAGGGGGGGTGTCAGCAAACACTAATTTAATGGATGCTCTATATCATGTTACATCAGTATGACTATCATGTGCCATCACTAAATTGAAACATAAGAACATGTTTTCGGACAGGAAAAAAAAACAATTAACAAGTAATAGACTTTTGTTTACTGGCGCCTCTTCCCCCGCCCCCTCAACAAAAGTTTGATTATATAATTTTCAGTAATTTAATCAGTACTCTTATGTTACGTGGCCATCACTGAAACATAAGAATATTTTTTCTGGACCGTAAAAAAAAAACCTTAACTATAGTAATGGATTTTAGTTTACTGGCGCTTCTTCCTATCCCCAACCACATTTTTAATCATGTTACGTGACTACCACTACATCAAGGCATAAGAATAAGTTTTTCAGACAGAAAAAAAACTTAGCTAAATGTGTAGTCCACTGTTGTTTACCGACAGTCCCCTCCCGCTTTTACTCCCCAAACATAAATGCACAAAACACGAATACAACCCCTAAAAAGACCTAGGTCCATACTGCCAATATTCCCGGTAACAGATTGGCATTTTCCACGAGCTTCAGTATCCTGACGTTATTCATGCCTAAAATAAAAGCATGAAAACATTAAAAGTATCGAGTTAAAAGTACCGAGTTAAAGTATGGCCCACAACACTGGAACTTGTTACTGGGGACCAAGGCAAAAAAAATGAATAAGTGGTCTAGAAACACATAAATAAATGGTATCAAAAAATATTTACTTATTTCTTTTTATTTTAATTAATACCGTTTCAGTACTACTTACAGGTGAATTAGCTATTGCCGCTATGTACGACTAGTGATGTTTTTTTAATGTAAATACGCGCCCCATTAATAATTTCCACCGTGTAAATAATTTCCACTCATCTATAAAAGCAAGAGTGTGTACGCTTTCGTCATTCATTTTTCTCCAGAGGTTCCTACGCGTCACCTCGCTCCTCGTTCCCTGTCACTTCGCACGTTGAAATTTGGATTTTCAAGATGGCCATTACCGAAAGCTCTGCTTCTGTGGCTGCTTGCTCTCTTGCTCTGGCTCGTGCCTTTGCCCTCGGTGACCACTGGGTCTCTGCACTCGATCTTGCTGCTGACGTCCGTGCCCCTTCGGCCTTCCAAGACGAGCCCCCGCTTCAACCTGGTCAACGGACCCCTCCTGTTTCGGCCCTTGAGGAAGATCTCCGCTGCGCAAGAGACTCTTATCATGGGCAAAAAAGAACTACCGGTGTGCTGTCACCGGTTCCGACCACCCGCCGGCACTTAACTCTCCCTTGGAATTATCGTCCAACTCCTCCTGAAAGGGCGTATCTCACTCCGAAGTTCATCAACTAGTGGAATCCGCTTTTCGGAAAGAGATTATGACTCTCCCGTCCTGTACGTCTTCAGCCCGTCAGGCTTGCACACAGGAATGAGTTGCCTCCACTACAAGCCACGAAAGCTGAAAGCGTTCTGCTCACCTCTCTCCCAATTCTACCTAGAACCAAAACCCGACTGACGCCCCGTTGACCCTTGCCGCTCCCAAGACGCCTTCGCTCCCGGCTCAAACTCCCCTTTCGTCCCACAAGAAAATTCACTTTAACGACGAAGGGAATGATGATCCTACAATCCCCTTGGCCTTAGTTCTCAAGACGGTAGAAGAAACAGTGCTGGATTGCTTCCTGTACAAGCCTTCACAAGCTGCCGACGCTACCGTCATCATTCAAGGACTAAAAACAGGTTTTGACTTCGCCCTTCAAGACTGCGACTCCAAGTCTTGTGGCCTTCTAGGACAATCTACAACTCTTCTGACATGTCTTCTTTGCAACGAAGGGTTCCTGTTAGGAAAAGGTGAAACACTCGTTCTGGATAAAGAACCTCCCGCCCCATGCCCAGGCCATGAAACAAGCTTCTTTGGTCCTTTCGGCGATGGTGCCATCAACCCAAAGAACTTCGACACATACTCCGAGTGTGAGTTTCTCTGCAGTGAAATCAAACTGGATTTCAGAACAGCTCTTTCCATCCTGAAGAAAGCTGACAACCCGACCTTCGTCTTGTACGACAATGACAAATGCTTGTGCATTAGCCTTCGAGCTGCCTCCCAGGCCGAAATCCTGAACACGACAGTCAACACTCTACGTGAGAAGTTTCCAGCAGACTCCAGTCCGGAAGAGATTCGCAACCTTTCGTCCCTCATCTCTCAACTTTTCGAGAAAGCCAGCTTTGCAACATATCATGCTCTAAACTAGGCCACAAAAGCTCTTTTTAACAACACTCTCCTACTATGTGAAATTGCTCTTAAATCGACAGACAACTTAAATGATTCAACCAGACACCGTCTTCGCAACCAACCAATCCATGAGTCCAACACGCTCTTTCGGGGCCTGATCCCTTCGCTCGCTCCACATCTCGATATCTCCCGGAAAACGAAACCGAAACAGCAGATGCAAAACCGTCCCTACTAGAGGAACAGGTCTATCCCTCGCCTTCGGAAGATTGAAACAAGCCTACACCCCTTCGGCCGACAACTGAAAGGATTTAAGCTCCAGCTCTCAAAACAAACAACAGCCCTTTCGGCCCGATCAAACACCACTCTCACGCTCCAACCAATGCAACCAGCACAAACGAGCAGCGACTCCCGATCGCCAAAGCTGCTTCTCCTCACCAGGGGGCAGAATCTCCTTTCGGAAAAGCCAACAATGATGCCCTTCGTTTCTCCTGCTTTCCAGTTGGCGCAAGACTCCGCCATTTCCTTCCTGCTTGGCAGAAAATAACCCACAATACAAAAATCCTTTCAATTATCAAACATGGCGTTCGTCCGACTTTTCTCACAAAACTCCTCCTAGGAATCTCTCCACCGTGGAAATTCACCCCAACAGTGATAGAAACACTCTCATTCGAAATTTTACTGCTCCTCCAGCCATCAAAGAATGACACAACCCAGGCCCAGGTTTTTACAGCACGATCTTCACTCGACCAAAGAAATCAGGAGGCCTTCGGCTCATCTTCAACATGAAACCGCTCAACAAATTCATTTCAAACGACCACTTCAAAATGGAAACTCTCGACTCACACCGTCAATCCTT
The DNA here is from genome assembly GCA_023313725.1 of Lithobius niger. NCBI lineage: Eukaryota > Metazoa > Arthropoda > Chilopoda > Lithobiomorpha > Lithobiidae > Lithobius > Lithobius niger. The sequence goes on along the minus strand of JAHWFP010252816.1, from coordinate 15,957 downwards.
TCAATAAAACGACTTATACGATCTCAATCGACCTCGAGGATGCATACCATCACGTTCCCCTTCACTCTGCAATAACCCACTTCTTCCGCTTCATCTATGACCGAAAGGTCTACGAATTCCGCTGTCTCCCTTTCATTTTAAACGCAGCACCAAGAGTTTTCACCATGGTACTAAAACCTGTCCTAGCCTTTCTACACCAACATCAAATCCAAGTGAACACTTACCTCGACGACTGGGCTCTCAACAACCAAGACCCCCTTCGCCTTTCACACAACCGGGACCACGCAATCTGTCTACTGAACCAATTAGGCTTCGGCATAAACTATGCAAAATCACGTCTATTCCCGGCACAAACCTTCACGTTCCTGGGAGCCTCTTTCAATCTACAATCGGCAAGAATCTCTCCCTCATTGGAACAAATCGAAAACCTATTAACCCACATTCAGCAAATCCGAAAGCAAACCTCCCTTTCACTCCAAGAACTGAACTCCCTCATTGGAAAGATGGACGCAATGACGAACCTGGTACCTTACGGCCATTGGATGGCCAGACCCTTCCACCATCAAATCGATTACTAGGTAAATCACCAAAACAACCCTGACAAGAAGATAGCTCTCGTCAACGACTTTCCCCACGAAAGCCTCCTTTGGTAGTCCGACATCTTAAACTTTTCAAAGTCAGTTCCTTCCACGAACCACCACCTGACCGCCTTCTCTTCACCGATGCTTCAAACGAAGGATGGGGAGCCCACTTGGACAATCAAAAAATCTCGGGAAGTTGGCCGAAAGACAACAAAGACCACATCAACGTCCTCAAATTACGTGCAATTCAACTAGCCCTCAAACACTTTCGTCCCCAGATCCAACACCAAGTTGTCCAGATCCAAGCCGACAACACGACAGCCTTGGCTAGCATTTGCAAAGAAGGTGGAACGAAATTCAGACTCCTTACACAATCACTTCGGAAATCTTCACCCGCTGTATCAGAGATAACATAACCCTGTTTCCTCTTCACATTCCAGGCAACAGGAATGTAATTGCAGACTCTGTCTCGCCGAAAACCCCCGACAGGCGAATGGTGCCTCAAGAAATTCATCTTTGAATATCTCTTCAACACCTGGGACAACCTGATGCTAGACCAGTCCTGTTCGCCACGAAGCACAATGCCAGACTTCCCCATTACATCAGCTCGATTCCGGACGAAAAGGCAATGGCAGTCGACGCCCTAACATATCCTTGGAACAACTTGTACGTATCTATTCCCCCCATTCAAGCTGCTACCACAGGTTCTTCAGAAGATAGACAAAAGTCAAGGCCTCTTACTCCTAGTGGCCCCACAATGGCCATCAGCACCGTGGTTCCCCACCTTCTAAATCTGATAGTCGACACCCCAAGAGGTCTACCTCTTCTTCCCGATCTTCTTTCACAACAGAAGGGATCAAAGCTCCACACGAACCTAGCCAATCTAAACCTACACAGGTGGCTACTATCATCAAACTCCTCAAGAATGCTGGAATTCATCGAGAGGAAGCCGAACGCACTGCCTCAAAAGCAACTAGACATTCCACAAACCGAATGTACGGCAGTCACTGGTCCAGATAGATTCATTGGTGTATCACAAGGAAAACTAATCCAATCGACTTCCCTCTTCCAGACCTTTTGAAATTCTTTAATGATGTTTTCGACAAAGAAAAACTTGAAGGCTCAACAATCCTCGTTTAACCGTTCAGCACTTAACTCTGTGTTCAAAGCAGCGGACAAAACAAAACTCTTAGACGACTACCGCATTTCGGCGCTACTCCGTTCTTTCAAATACGAACGTTCCACAACACGGAGAACTTTAACCGACTGGGACCTTTCACTCGTTTTATAATCCTTAATGGAAAATCCATATGAACCCATGCAAGACCCAAAGCAATCCCTTATGCCTCTCCTATAATAACCCGCAACCTCCTCCTCTTAACCCGCAAAACGGTCTTTTTAGTAACCCTCGCAGCAAGCCTACAATGTTCCGAAATTCAAGCCCTGTCAGCGGACCCAGCCTTCTGCATTTTCGGCCCAAATTTCTCCTCAGTAACTCTCCACCCCAGAACAAGCTTCCGTGCAAAAACTCAAAAACCCTCAGAACCTTCAAAACCCATGACGTTTTCGGCCTTATCCAACATCGTACGAAATGAACCCGAACGCCTGTTATGTCCAGTCCGAGCTTAACGCTTCTACTTTACTCGTACCCAATATGAAGACATCCGCAAAGGAAGAAATCAACTCTTCCTACCCACAGACTAACAATCCGGCGAAACATCCGCAGCAATGGTATCTCGCTGGATAAAAAAGACCATAGAAGCAGTTTATGACAAACAAGGCCCAACCGAAAGCATCAGCGTGACAGCACACGAAGTTAGAGCAGTATCCACATCATGGGCCCACCTCAACGCCACCCCCAATAGATGAATTTCTAGCAGCAGCATCCTGGCGTTACCAAACTACCTTCACCTCCCACTATCTGAGAGACATGACAAGAGAAGAAAAGGGACCAATCGTCGCAGCCAGAACCGTGATCAAGCCCCCTTTACACACTCAGAACGAAGCAGAAGCAAGCCATCCCATGAAGGAAGCAAGCCATCAATGATGAAAGCAAGCAACCCATCCTTCAATTTAAACAACGGTCCTTTTCAGGGCCACCGATCACCACGAAAAAGACTAAATTCCTGTTCCATCACCTGTTCTGAATAAAGTGCAAAATTTTTCTCTTCCAGATGAAAATCTTTTTGGTGACAGCCTGCTTGCATCCCAGGGCACCCGTCAAGGTGGTGCCCGCCACCTGTCTTTGACGAGATCTCTTGTTAATGTTAAAATTAACAAGGTTAATATGCTTCGGCAACAAGAAAGCCCATTTTGCCGGCCCTCAGCCCAGCCGGTTAAAAATGGTTTCTTTTGCCGAAAACATACTTAACCTAATCCCGCCCTGCCTTCCCTCTTGAGTCACCGCCTCACAAAATTGAGAAGAAAATAAATGGAAAAAAACATTCGTGCTTTCTCTTTTATAGAGGAGGGCTGCGTCGCGCAGGTGCAGTAAAGGCATGCAAGCAGGCAGTTACACACAGCCAAGAAACCTCCAGGAACACATCACATTGAGGACAATGTAATGCTAAAATTAACAAGGTTAAGTATGTTTTCGGCAAAAGAAACATTATTAGCCGGTCGGGGTGAGGGCCGGCAAAATGGGCCTTTTATTTATTTTATTCAACATGCATTTGAAGAACATCAGGAGTGATTTTTTTCCACTTGTGAATGATGCCCTGATTACACAATTTTACCTTACTTGGCGAATACTCTAATTAATACTATTATTTCAGAAGTAAATTATCTTACAATCATAGAAGCATTTCTTTCTTTTCAAAGGTCATGTCAAAAATCACAAATATGCGCTTAATAATAATTTACAACCAAAAAAGAAAAAAAAAACAATAAAACAATATTAACACTTTCTTAACCCGTTGTTAAGTTTCTTTTTTAAGGTACAGAATTTTGTAATCTTTATAATATGTAGCGGTAGTTTGTTCATAGGATATGGTAAAGAATAATCTTTAGTTTTAGTTCTATAAATGTTATTCCATTTAGGTAATCGAAGGTTTAACGTTTTTCTTCTTTTACTTATTATTTCATTTAGGTTAATGTCATTTACGACTTTGAACATTTTTTAAAAATAACTTCTATAATTTCTTAATTATTTTTTCTTCAAAATTTCATTTGTACTTTACAAATCACTTGTGTTTATTGTATTACTTTAAGCTTTAAATAGTATTTTAAGTTTATTTTGTACTTTTTGTAGTTTATGTTTTAAGTAATTTGGTGAAAATCCGTATACTTCAATCCCATAGAGCAAATGAGGTTCAATCCAGACAATGTAAACAATTTTCCTATTTGAAATATTTAAACATTTTCTAATTTCATATAGTTTAGGCATTATTGCTCATAGCCTTTTGATCAGTGCAGTAATTATGTTCTGTATGTTTCCAGTTGCCATCAATAGTAAATTCAAGGAATTTAGCATATTGAACTCTGTTTTCTTTTCTTCACTCAAAATACTTCATTTTGTATACAACATTTACAAATTTTGTTAAAGCTTTCTTGTAAGCTGCTAGAAATTCATTATCTAATCCTACAGAAATGTTATTTATATATAAACATGAAATAAAATTGGTCCTAAAATCGACCTTGCGGTACTCAATCATTGCAACTTGAGCCGTCACTTAATTTTCCATTTATTTTAACATAACTACTACTTTCATTTAGATAATTTTTCAAAATGTTTAACATTTTACCCCTTACCCCAATGGACTGTAATTTATCAGTAAGACTGTGTCTGTTTATTTATCAAAGGCTTTTTGTAAGTCAATTGGTATTGTACCGATGAATTGTTTTTCGTTTAATGCCTTTACAATTTTTTCATTTAATAAATTTAACGCATTCAATGTTCCTTTCTTATTCTGAAATTCAAACTGATTTTTAGTTAAAATGCGAAAAGTTGATAAAATATTTTGCAGTGAATTTGCAAAGTATTTTTCCACTATTTTATTGATGACTGGTTGAATAGCAATAGGTCTATAATTATCAACATTAGCTTTTATTCCCTTTTTTGTAAACAGGTGAATTTGAGTTTTTAACTTAACAGGCCTAATTTCACTATCAATAATACGGGACACATGAATTTAGTTGCATTATTGATTTTTAAAATATGTTCCATTTTAAATCCATCAGTTCCTAATGATTTTTTTATTTTCATTTCTTTAATAATTTAATTTACCTTAATTTCGTTTGTGTGTTGTATAACCAATGAGTTTGGACCACTAGTCCAATAATAACAAACACATACAGATAAATAGTAACTAATTAATTTTCGTTAATGTTCAGTACGGCTTTTTTTCAGGAAGAAAAAAAGCCGTACTGAACATTAACGAAAATTTATTAGTTACCATTTATATCACCAGGTTACAAAATTGCAAAATAAAGCACGCAAACAAACCATTTTGACGCCCATTCTGTAAATTTTGGGCAAAATTTTAATTGTATATGCAAATGTAACATATTTTTAACTAAATAAATTCCTTAAATCGAACAGTTTTCCACAAGTTTGGTAAACTGAAAATGAATTCTTCCCAGTCCTCAGTTTTCTTTACTGCAACTTGTGCGCTCAACATGTTTTTTTTTTCTAAACAAATAATGTTTTGCTACTTAATTTCTGGGGGAGGGCGGAGGGATACACCTAAATACGGGATATAAAAAATGGACATCGCACAGATAATATTAGCACGGCCGGCAGGTAAGAGTTAGTGTTGCAGTTAGTGTTCCACGAGAATTTTCAAAAAGTGGGCAGGAGGCGGCAGAACGTCCCCAGAATGCAAAGCTTTAACTTTTGTAACAATGGGGCAACATAGGCAAGGCGCGCAAGGCGCTAAGTTCACTCAAACAAGGTGTTACGGTGCTTGGGCGCTGGAAAAGTAACATTGTCACTGCATCTTGTTCCAGTAAACATTGTCAGCCAGAAATAAGGACAACTCCGTTATAGAGAACCAAATAAAATGCTTAAATTTTCATATTTTAAACCATAAGGCCGGCCTCAAAATGTGTCTGTGTGACTATTTACTTCCTCAATGCAGTTGAATTGTTTCCGCAATTGTTTTCCATGATACGTCTTCTGTCTGCAACAATCCAAAAACCCATCGAGATGACACACGCTAGTGTGTTGCCATCAAATAATAGACTCGGGACAAAGTTTGGACGGGACGCGTATTTACAAATGTTACTCCTATTCGGCACCATTGGAATAATCGCGTGGCCTCATTGGCGCTCTCAGTCACGTGACTCAGAGCAGACTCCAACGAATGCATCAGCCGTCGCCGAATCTTTTACCCTACCCTAGAGCGAATATAGACTCAATTAGCGGATTGAAATTAAACCTAGCAGCACATTCATTAAAAGCTATACACAATTCTGCCAACATTCTGTAACTGGTTTCTGTAATGAACGTTGAAAATAAAAGTCAACAGCGCGGCGGTGCCGCTTGGGCAGACTCGTAACTGCGAGCTACACGCTCTTCTCACAGGTTATGTATGGACAGCCATTTGTTGTTGAGGAATGTGGTGCAAGGCAACACTCGAGCACAGGAAAGAATTGAAACAAATGTATTTAATACGTTTAAAAATGTAATATATATTTTCATATATTTTCATATATTTTCAGAACGGCAACTAGAAAGACCAATTTTACCTGGCAAGGAGGTGAAAATTGGTTTCTATTGCCTGAAAGAAAATATACACTACCGGAAATTACCCACCCAACCTCCCCTCTCGAGTCACCATCATGGCAGACATATCGTGAGGAAAAGTAGACCTCTGGCTAACGCCGTAACACCATTTATGGAGGGCCTGCGTGTGCCTGGCCGCGCATGCGCAGGTGGGTGACTGAGCTGGGCGTATTAGAGTTTTGATTCCTCCAGGGTAACAAGCACTCAGGAACTGAATGCAATAAAAACAGGTAGTGTATATTTTCTTTCAGATAATAGAAACCAATTTTGACCTCCATGCCAGGTACAATTTGGCTTTTTTTACGGCACACTTGACGTTTTTGTTTGTAATATTATTTAAACTCCAAGGTAGCCTTTGAACTCACACCCACCTGGTGGCAGGGATACCATTTACTCACACCTATTAGTTAGGATGCAGACGTTCTATTCCCTATTCGGGCCAGTAGAAAACGCGATGTTTACCGCAAAAGTAAAAACATGGGGCAAGGTAGCCTAATGGTTAGCACGACCATTTCATGTGCAAGAGGTCCTGGGTTCGATCCTGACCTCAGCCACCCCTGGTATTTTAGGGAAGAGAAGGGCCCTGTGATGCCTCGTGCTCATGTCCATTATGGCACGTAAAAGATACTAGGAATTTCAGACTGGCATTACCTAGCAAAATGTCCCTCGCTCCTTCTGGCGCCATGGCTTCGGCTGGGAGCGCGGCAAACATACAGCAAAAGTAAAAACAGCCACTCAATAGAAAATTTAACACCCAGCAAGTTCTACCAGATGTCGGTGCATGCTACATGCACCTCTCTTCGTAGCATACGCCGCTACAACTGCAGTAGTTTACGGTGGTTACCCATTTCGCAGAAAATTAAGCCCTGCTTAAAATTCATGAAAAGGGGAATTTTCTTTTTCAAGGAAGTCAAAATAATAGTCAAAGTCACAATTCGAAACCAGAAAATGAGTACGTGCAAAACGAGCAGTTGGTCACTTTCTGATCACTGTTAATGACCTAATGATTAATTGGTCCCGTTTGGGTTACTGGAAGAACTTTATTACGATCACCTGATTGCAGCAGAGACTTTTTAGTCGTTAGGTTTCTTTGGGTATCTTTGATGATTTGGGGGTGGTCAACTGGTCGTAATTTGAGACCTGAAAACGAGCAAGTTAAAATAAGCAGTTGATCACTTTTTTGATCACGGTAACGACCTAACGATCAGTTGGTAACATTTTGGTTGTTGGAACGACTTGATTACGATCAACTGATTGCAGCAGAGACTTTTTGGTCGTTAGGTTTCTCTTGGTATTTTTGATGATATGAGGATGGTCAAATGGTCGCAATTTGAGACCTGAAAACGGGCAAGTGTAAAACGAACAGTTGGTCACTTTCTGATCACTGTGGAGACCTAATGATTAGTTGGTCATATTTTGGTTGCTGGAACGACTTGATTACGATCAACTGATTGCAGCAGAGACTTTTTGGTCGTTAGGTTTTTCTGGGCATTTTTGACGATTTGGGGCGGTCAACTGGTCGCAATTTGAGACCTGAAAACGAGCAAGTGTAAAACGAACAGTTGGTCACTTCCTAATCACTGCAGATACCTAATAATTAGTTGGTCACATTTTGGTTAATGGAATGACTTGATTACGATCAACTGATTGCAACAGAGGCTTTTTGGTTGTAAGATTTTCTGAGGACATCTTGATGGAAATTTCCAAAAGACTAGACACGACCTGTTTGCGACCTAATGAAGACTTCAGTTCCCTGTTAACGACCTAAAAACGGCTTGTTTGCGACCAACTATTTTTGTAAGGGTAGAGCTCGTATTCCCATACTCATAGCTGTGAAGGTCCACGACTAAAAACGGATTAGAGGAACAAGGATTTTGACATGCCTGCCTCCATGCACATGCATACATGTACATCACTAATCAAACAAACAAAACGGTTGGATATATCACACACAAAAAAACACAATATAAAATAAAACGTGTATAATAAACAAATTATGCTCTCACAACGCACACACACATTAAACACTTCAAACACAAACTTCGTACACTGAGTAAAAACAGTCCTTGTTCCCTCGAATTGGAATTCAAATTATAGTTCGTTGCGTTCGAGTGAACTCTAATTCGTTTTTATTCATGGTCCTTCACAACTGTGAGCGTCGGGATCCAAACTGTAATGTTTTTTTTCTAAAAGACGAATCCGTATTTTGTTCAGTTAACATTATTTTAAAAACTGTCGTAAGGTTTTTTTTTAACGCAGCGCAAATGTTTGTTTGTTGACGCCGTATGCACGCGAATATCAAACGCCACACAACAAACATTTTGTCTTTCAGCACTTTGTTTTAAAATAAAATCAACAATCTAAATAGAAAACGTAATCTTCTCTTTCAAATAAATACAGATGCAAACCCATCGGCTTTGCTACCAAACCAACCAACAACAACCAACATGGCTACCACCAAGTTGTTTCAAGTTTTTCCAATCTGTGTTTAATCATTGTTGTTAATATTGTTGGCCATGGCAGTGTCGCTACCTGGCCGTGTCTTATGCCTAATATTCATATTCGGCCAGAGGGCATTGAGAGTTATATTCTGAAGCAACCCAACTCGAAAGCGTGCAGTCCTGACCATGTTACTGTCAGAATATTAAAGCTTGCCCCCACAGTTGTCTCACGGTATTTGTGTACTATCTTTGTGCAATCTATTCATACTGGGCAAATTTCTAATGACTGTAGGCGCGCTGCAGTTACACCAATACATAAATCTGGTAAGAAGAGTGATGCTAAGAATTATAGGCCTGTTTCTCTTACTAGCGTCCCCTGCAAAATATTAGAACACATTGTTGCTAAGGCTATGGCGGACTATTTAACGAAAAATGAACTGCTCAGTACTAAGCAATTTGGCTTCAGGATGAGAGGATCCTGCGAGTTGTTGTTAGCTAGATTTAATCACAGACTTGTTAAAACCATGGATGAGGGGGCCATTACTGATGTTGTGTTTTTTGATCTTTCGAAGGCTTTTGACAAGGTGCCTCACGGTTTTCTACTTTCAAAACTGCAGTCGTTTGGTTTTAGTCAGGAAGTGTTGATGTGGATTGGGGCTTTCCTCACTGTTCGTTCTCAGTTTGTGCAGCTGGAGGGTATGAAGTCTGCAGAGGTCCCCGTTACCTCGGGGGTACCACAAGGGTCTGTGATTGGGCCCTTGTTGTTTATTCTGTATGTGAATGATCTCCCCAGCCAGTTTAGGTCGAACAGCACGATGGTTGCTGATGACTGTGGAGTAGCCAGGCGAATCTCATCCTTTGCTGACAGTCAAATTCTGCAAGAGGAAATCGTCGTGATGGAACAGTGGTACAATAAATGGGGCATATGTGCATGAACCCCAGCAAAACTGTTTTCATGCATGTGAGCTGTAAGACTGGTAATCTTTGTGATGTTGTTTACAAGGTTGGAAATGTACAGATCAGGCAGGTTGACGAAACTAAATATCTTGGGATTATCTTGTCTGCCAACTTTGCCTGGACCAGTCATATTCAGTGTGTTTTGACGAAGGTGGCCCAGCAAACTGGGTTTATTAGTCGTGTGATGGGGGACTCGACTGTCGATGTGATAGGAAAACTCTTTTTGACATGCTTGACCTTACCTAAACTACGCTTCTGCTGTTTGGCATCCAACAGGGTCTGAGGCTGCAGCTTTAGAAGGGATGCAGAGAAGAGCTGCAAAGATGGTTTACCGTACTTGGGCAAGTGACGTTTGTGTCACGGGTTTAATGGGCGACCTGGGTTGGACCACTCTAGAGAGAACAAGGCTGAAGCATAGATTGACTCTCCTGTTCCAGGTGGCAACTGGTGATACAATTTTGAATCCTATGGATTTTATGAGCCACCCTGACTACCTTGGACGTCATGACCATCCCAGAAAGATTAAGTTGTTTCAGTGCCAAAGGAACGTTTTTGCCCGCACATTCTTCCCTGACACTATCAAACATTGGAACGCGCTGCCAACAGTGAGCGTGATGTGTGACAGCGTGACTTCCTTCGAGATATCTTTGAGGCGTGGTCGCAGTCCTCCTGTCTGCAGTCGCTCTACTGTTTATTAACTTTTCTTTTGGGTTCTTATCTATATTTTTAATTTTGTCATTTTTGGTGTGTTATGGATTTTTGCATCATACCCAACTTGGGTGAGCAAAAAAAGTTATACTAATACTTATACTTATAAGTTTCCAGATTAGAATAACAAGCCAACACAAAACCCGACCACTACCACCACAACTTGGTGCATGATCTCGAAATTTAATGACACGTACTAAGGTAACAAACATATACACACACTCTCACTTGCCCACTTAACATTCTGCCCACAAACCTATATAGGAGTTTTATCCACCCGCTTACAAACATAAGCACGTACCCACAGATATACATCTTTGATGAACAAAAACTCTACAGTTAAAAATTACGCCAAAAATAGTAGAAATTAACAGTATTAAGGTGTGTCTACACGGGGCGCTATTGACGCGTGACGCCGCATATTTCTGTCCGCGCGCTCTGTGACGCCTCGTGTATTTGCACTGGCATCTCGGGTTTTGAAGCGCACCGTCTTTGCAGCAAGAAATAGAGATTTTGGGGGCACGTGGCTCAAACGTAGGAGCTACGTCATCATTTGCCGCCGGTTGATTGCCGGCGCTAAAAGCGCGTGGTGATTGTCGAATAGATCGTGCTGCAGTGCGGTTAGTAAACGGAAAAAGATAAGCAAAACTAATACGACGAAGAATGAACAAATACAGCTAAAAAAATAAAATGTGGAATATAAAATACGTGGAATAAACTAGAGGAGATTTTCTCTTTTTTACTTGAAGAATTTATGAAGGAAATTTAGTGAATGTGGACGAAAGTTTATTTGTGCAATACGTATACCATAAACCTAAAATTAAAAACGGATTAAATACAGCAAGCATTGCTGGGTTAGATACGAAAAAACTCAAATTTGTGAATTGCTATAACCTCAGTTTAACTGTCTCTTGTTTAAATTTTAAACATGAGGCAGTTATAAAGAAATCAGAAAAAAAAAACTAAACAATGTGACAAGTTTGCTTTCAATCATAAAAAATCGGTAAAAAAAGTAGACATCCTCAAAACATCCTTTGCCAATTGAATCCTAGATTAGCGGAAAATGACAAGCAAAAATTAAAAGGGTCAAAAAAGTATTTACAAGCCTAATTTAACCATTTAAGAAACAAAGATAAATTTAACCACTGAAGAAATGTAGACAAAATAGTTAACCCTTGCTAAAGTGTAAGGGTGGGGGGCTGATACAAATCAGCTTGTGCGGAAAAAAAGCTGATGAGACAAATTGCCGAAAAAAGGCCTAGCGACAAATAAACTGTCCTGTCGTTTTTGGGTGTTTTTTTTTCGTGGTTTGTTGTTATTATAGGCTGGGATAGGTTACGTCAGTTGCCTTACCTCGAATTTCACCAGGAAGAGTATGGAGTTCTCCAGGAAATGGAGAAATTGGAGAAATTAACGTTGTTTTGTTTTTACTGGAAAAAAAATTATCTTGGCGTTTTTATTATTTATTTCTACGTTGTAATTATAGTTTGCTGGGGGGTGGGAGGTTAGATGCATTAGCACGAATTTTATGAGGCAGGCAGTTTCACCATTTAACAATTTTCATAACGTTTCTTATCCTGTTGCTTTTTTGTATTCCATTACTTTTTTCATTGTGCCTTTTCTTCCCATACCCTTTTCTCGTTTTTTTTTGTTTTACTGTTGGCTGGTTTTTTTTTTTTTTTTTTTTTGTTATTTCCCAGAGGATTCTGATACGCGGCCTAACTTTACAGATGGGTTGATTTTTACTTTAAAAAAATTGCCCCTTTGGATATTCTGTGTAACTGTACAGCTGGGAAATAAAATACTCTGCCCTTTTAATTCCGGTGAGAAATTGGGGAGGGGGGGCGGTTTGATGAATTTTCCACTGGATAAAGAAAAAAACATATTTTTCTTAGACACTCTCATTTTATCTCCATTTATTCTGTTATAGTTCCGACTTCGGCCCTTTAGGCAGGAGATCAAGTAACTGTAACCCTACCAACCACAAGAGTTCAGTGGCGCAAAATTCCTTGGAAAAATTAGTCCTTACTCCACTGCGTTTCGGATATTTCTTTCCCCCTGCTGTCCCCCTCTCCCCCCCCCCCACATTATTTGTTGTATAGAGACTACGGTAAAAAAAATAGGACAGAAAAATAATAAAAAAACGCTTAAGTTTGCTTTTTAAGTTTTATTTCATTGGGAAGACACAAAACTTTAACCATACCCCATGTTTCGTCATTTAATCCAATATAATTTGTTTAAAAATGACTATTTCTATGGAAGATTTGTAGCCAACTATTTGACCCATACGGTACCTTCCTAAACGACTTAACAGAGCGAACCAAACGCACCACTATTGGTGACAGTTTGGCACATTCCCTGCTAATATCCGTGTTGATGCGGCTTGATTGACGTCAACATCGTCAGCGACGAATCCGTTTCGTCAAAACTGTTAGCTCGCGCATGCTCAAACTTCCATCCTAGCAAACCACCTCCCTGAGATGGTTCACAATTTGGCATTGCTCTTGCCTGGTCACATCTATTAGGCAATCCTGGTTAAATCCATTAGCTAGGTCTGGTCGCGGTGAAGGTATGACGTATCAATAAGCTGCTGAGCTCGTTTAGCTGTATTGTAGTTTAGGAAGGTACTGAACGGCTGACGTAACATCACTGCGCACGCGCGACGTCAAGTTTGGAGCCAAACTGTAACAGTGGTGCGTTCTGTTCGCTCTGTTCGGTGCTTAAGGAAGGTACTGATACCTTTGCCAAAAACCTATTAAATTAGTTCACCGTAGCGAGCCCTCAGCCTTGACCGTAGCCACTACATGCCCGCACTTTTGTTGCTTTCGTTCAGAGGCACTCCTTTCGGCCACCTGAAATAGCACCAAATCGGCCGTATTTCCTTCTAAAAATTGTAACGAGTGTCGGCCTAAGTTTAATTAATCAATTTATAGCGAAATACGGCTTCATTCACACCTCTAGTTTTGTCAATCGTTCAGATTCCCTGCCAATTGCCACCGCTGAAACTGCCGAAGCGAAGGCTTCGTCAAGGCGCCATGTTTTGTTCACGTGATCCGTACACGTGAGGCACGACTGCGGCGTCAAAGCGCCAGAAAATCGACAGGATTCTATCTACCGGCGCTTCGCGTTAACAGGGAAATGAGGTCAGCACGCGTTGAGTTTGTTGCTGTTTCGTCCATCCACACGGGGCGGTATGGAGACGCCGGAAAGCGCGCGCTATTAACGCGCGTTGTTGTGGCTGGGATTATTGTGCCGTCCGTGGAACTACACAGGGCGTCATGAAAAAACATCGGAACGAAGCACGCGTTAATAAAAGCGCGGGCGT
>JAHWFP010252815.1:27512-41660 GCA_023313725.1 Lithobius niger | reverse complement strand
CAAACGGGGGGAGGGGGAAGGGGCTCATTTTTACTCAATGTGTACTTACTTGAAAAAACAAGATGCACTAACACTGCATTAGTAATTCGACGTGTCATATGGTAGAATAAGAAATATCTGTAATTGACGTATAAAGTTGGAACGGCAGACATACCAACAGGACACTATTAAAAAATCTAAATGCATGGTGTACTGAAGATTATCTACTATATTGCACATTATATTAAAAAAAATGTCTCGTAACGTTTGCTACTACGTTACGGCAAATGAGCCAGAATCTTGCGTGCGACGATGCAATCACTGACCACATAAGTTTTCATCGGACGCTGATATTGGTTTTCTTACAAAAAAAACAAACTGAAGGCTTCATTGTTTTACAGTTTCCCGTACCCGTTGTTGTTGTTCATCAGACTTTTACATTTTTTAAATCTTCGAACACCATATTTCATAAATTCAGCATTGGGGGGGGGGGGGGGCGTGAGGTTGACTACTTTAAATTTATTTACACTTTTTAGGTGTATTAAAATATTCACACGAAAATTGGGATAAAGTCCACATTGAATTTAACACTGCAATTTCATGTGGCCAATTTTTGTTAGGCTACTCAATACAAAGTACTGAGTACTGAGTTAATTTTAAATCTGTGGTTAAAACCATGGACTTAAAATTAATGTCGAACCAATAAAACTTACGTGAGTCTTCCTGTACGGATTTTTAAAAAAATCTGAAAGTCAGAGGCCATTAGGAATATCCCGCCCTTCCCTCCCTCTGGCCAGTCCGCCACTGTGAAAACAGGACATCATTCGCTTTGCTCACTCGTTCAATAGGAAACAACACCACAAATACGCGTAATAAAATACTGTAATATATCGCACCCAAAAAGCAGCGAGGATGGCGCAGTAATTAACAGCAAAAGTCTTATACGAGCATCGCATTCATTGTAACGTCCAGATTCACTCATAGAAATTCGGTGTACCATCCAGATCACCGCAAAGGTAAGTGATGACTCACTTTGTGTTGTTCTGCGCCATAATAGGGGAGCCATCTCGACGTACACGATAGCCTCTAACCGACCACAATGTTGAAGAGCTGACTTGCCGAAATGCGCCGTTACACGCCGCAATTTTTCGTATGATCGGCGTTGAGCCCACACCTTTACGCTGAGGAAGCGCTGACGTCAGCCACTAATCGTGTACTATTTGACGACGGTTTTTCGCTCAGAGACCTTTTTAGAGGTTTGCGAACTAAAACCGCCCTAACTAAATTAACTACAGCATAATACCTTGTGTACTGGCGCACTGCAAGTCACCCACCCGCATACTTGAATTTTGTCGGATCAGAATTGAACAAATGTCTGGTTTTTGAGATGTCGCTGACGTAAATCGGCTACCACCGTTTTTTGGCCACAACCGCATTAATTCGACGTTTAACACGTCGAATTAAAAAGTGTGTGTGTGCGTGTACCTCTACTCCTCTTGAGGACCAAATGAAAGATAATTAAATTACGCTTCACTTAGGCCTATATTTGTCGCTGTAACTTGATTTTATGCCACTCAAATACATGAAAAAACTGCAAAAATTACTGTTAAAAAACTAAACTGTTAAAAAAAGTAAATTTTTTTTTTTAAATGTAGCGAGCAATTAAACGCACGGTCAATTTTCGGACGAGCAATTTTCCCGGCGATTAATTTTCATGCGAGCAATTGTCCATGAGCAATTTTCCGGGGAGCAATTTACCGGACACGCCAATCACGCATCAGCCTTTTCACCAAACATACCTGAAGCCGATGACCACATGAGCTCTTTGCCTCATTCACGTGATCGCTAGTCTAAACAAATCCAAGGATCGTTCAGCACGATGGGGCAAGGTGGCCTGGTGGTTAGCACGACCTTCTCTTGTGCCAGAGGTCCCGGGTTCGAGTCCGGCTTCAGCCACCCTTGGCATTTTTGGAAGAGAAGGGCCCTGTGATGTCTCATGCTCATTTCGTTTGTGGCATGTCAAAGATCCTAGGTTTTCCACTTGGATTTCTCAGCTAAATTTTCACTCTCGTTATCTGCCATGTAATACTTTCTGCGGCGATTGGCTAAACACTGAGTAAAGTTAAAGATTAGAGCCATGTCACAACTAAAAACTTTGGATCTGAAGAATAACTTTTAACAAATGTGCAACTTTTGCTCGCTGATCCTGGCGTTAAAACATAGATATTGTACTCGACAACAAAATGTAAGCTGTTGGTCTCGTTTTCTTTGGTAAAATAAAAACTGCTACCGCCCGCGTCTGAAAAATCACGAAAAAAATGTCAAAAAAAAACCACTACCCGCTCGCGTCAGTTTTTTTAGTACCACTCCCAAGAACCACTTAATTAAATTTAGCAACCTTAAAAGGAAAGGAACTTATATAAACAGCATAACTTCATCTCTGACTTTTAATAAAATTACCGTCTCACTTGCCATCTGAATAAATGCTCCTAATGTATGCTGCCCTAACGAGTCACATAGGTTAGTCGTATACAACATAAAATGTAGAAAATTACAGTTGTGCAGATTTCTTCTTGATTGCAAAAAAATGAATGAATGTGACGCGAGTCTAATAGCGGAGGGAGTTTCCCTGTATATATACGGCCAAGCATATACCATGCATCTGGCTGCTGCTATCCTCTGAAGCTAATACCAAAAACCAAATACCAAAAAGCTAATATCGCAAACAGTACTGTAATTTGCGAGTGAGTTTAGGGGGTACGAGTCATCAGCCCCTTCAGAGATGTGGAGGGGGTGGGGGAGGGGGGGGGGGGGCATCCAGAGATTTCCGGATGCAGTAGTCCGCTCCTGGACAAGAAGCATCCAGAAGACGGCAATGATGACGACAACGACCTGGATGCAAGGCCGCAGAGTTTGTTTGGGACTGCGGCCAAAGACGGAAAAACTGCTTAGCAACAGGTTGACTCCTACCGCCTCCCCATCCTGTTTTCCATTCATCCTAACTTGTAAAACTACCTTTTCTGACTGTAGTTGCACGTAGTGGGTCCTGGGATAAAAGCCTCACCTCAGCCACATCCTCTTGATACCCCGCCTGGATGCAAACGTTGCCTGAACCCGGGTATCTGTCACCACAGCAACAAGAACATTAAAAGGATCACCATTTGCAGTCAATGACCACCTCATAGACTCATTAATAATCTTGTACCAATAAGCTGTAACTGGATTTGGGTAGAGTTATACTGCAGTGATACCACCATCAAGTGGCAGTTCTGATGCAGCCATAAGTAAACCAAACATGCTACGCAGTAACGCATATTTCTTCATTTTTATTAATTACCTGAGTTGTACATAACAGACGAAATCAATTTCAAGGCTCTTTGCATAGTAGATTATCAAAACTACCTTTTTAAATTCTGGTTTTTGCGAGATGTCACTGTTGGCACCAGTGTGTTCTTAGTTTGTAGTAGAAAGCTAAACCGTTGTAAACCGTCGTCCTCCCCTCTCTCCAATGGACAAGGAGGAAGAATATAGCAACTAACAGTCAGCGGAACAGCACTTGCTCGCTCGTCCCTTCTGCAGAAATTCTTGAACTACACTGGAACTCTCTATGCCTTTTTGTCTCCAGCCCAATCAGAGAGGAGCATTATTCACATTTAAATTTTATACCTAAATTAATATTACTGTTATGATGTACGCACAAATTTCAACACAGTGAAAACAGTAAATATTTTCACGAAATTTCTCCTGCTGCTTCTTCAGGCTTTCAGAAAGCTCACTTCTAGTTACATCACACTGTACTCATGCAAGTGCTCGAGTAGCGCGTGGATGGTCGTGCGCTGGTTAAGCATTTACACGAGGGCAGTGTGAAGGAACTAAAAGTGAACTTTCCTAAGGCCACGCAAAAAAATTGTTTGGTTTACGGGCGACGCAACCAGGCAACCAGGCATTTCATTCTATTTTTTATTTTATTTAACTGACCATATTTACCTTGAAATGTACTTAGCTCAAAGCTGAAAGAGTATGAAGACAGCCTAAAAAAAAAATATTGCTAATATGTTATTTATGTCATCAAGTATTCCTAGTTTTTATCAAATAACTTGTTAGTGGTTTGAGCTAGAGGTTTGAAATTGGTAGCATTGGAAAGCTCGTTTCGAGCCGATTAAAATGATGTACTGGAATGTCAAAAACGGTCAATATTTGGCAAAAATGTGATTTTTAGCGGGTGAGCCAAGATTCAGATAAAAAGTTTTGACCCGCGATAATTTAAGGCACCCGCTTGCGCCTGTAAACCAAACAATTAACTTTGCATGGCCTAAAGCGATTCAGAATAAAAAGTTTTGACCCGCGATAATTTAAGGCACCCGCTTGCGCCTGTAAACCAAACAATTAACTTTGTATGGCCTAAAGCCTGAAGAAGACGGCTGGAGAAATTCCTGCGAAGATTTTCATAGCAGTCGAAAATTCGCGAAAAAATTTACTGTTTTCGCTGTTTTGAACTTGTGCGTACATGATGTCGAGTATGTTTTAAAGTGAATCTATTGACTTTCACCGTAACCGAAGCCGTTTTACATTTATGGCATTAACCTGATTCAAAGCATAGTAGTCACAAAATTCAAGGGCATTAAAAAAAATTCCAATTTTTAAGGTTTTTCAGCCTTGAATTTCAGTTTTCAAATTTAAGGCTTATCACGGAATTCAAGGCCGTGTACAAACCCTGATTTACAACTGATTAAAAGTCATTACATACATCTAGCTGCAGTTATTCACCAAGGCATTCTTAAAATACATTGCATATTTCGAGAGGCTTGCTCCAAATGTTCAACCACCACTTCACACATAGAACAAAAAACATTTATGACACATCTAAAAATGTTGTAGCACTTACCTTGAAATACGGGAATCACCTTCGTAGCACAGTATACGCGCAATTTCAAAAAAATAAAGATGTCCGTGCCGCCGATTCAAAAGCAGACGATCGTAACGACAATCGAACATGACGTAGTGACGTGATTTATTTGCTTTTGTAGTCCCAACATCTACAGAGTATTGACAGTCAACAATTTGCAGATGATATTGGTACATATATCATTATTTTTTTGAAATTGTGCACTACGAAGAAAAATGTACTGATATTAAGCTACTTACCAATAATTTTCGATCTATGCTTACCCAACATTAATAATTTTTCCTAACTGATTATTTCGTTTAGGCAGCCGGAGCCAAGATCCACCCACTCTATCTGATCATCCCTACGGCCGTTATGGTCAATTACTCGTTCGGGGTGTCTAGATTTTCTCTAGCACTTGTGATTGCCCATGAAATCTTTGGCCTACACGTTAAACAAGTGGTAAAGAGCAATTTGTTTATTAATCAAGTGAAGAAATATTTGGGAATTTCGAATTCCATTGCTGTACTTAAGATGCACAAATTCTTACACCTGTGGTCGTTAAGTATATATGTAGTATTAACTTGCAAGAAAAAAAAACTTGGACACTAATTGAAATCTGTTACAATGGGCATTTTACACAATCTAGCAAAGAACTGCATATTTGGGACCAAATTTCTACCACTAAACCACACCAAATATTTGAGTTGAAAAGTAACAAGTGAAAACATAAGTGAACTTTTTACGAAGCCCTTCAGGGGTGGAAGCTGGTTACAGAATAATGTTCATTAGCATTTTTACGTAATTCAGAAAGATCCACCTGCTCCTATAAATTAACCAGGAATGCCTCTATTTCTGAATCGGATCTTGGTGAAACGGAAGCTTACCGGTGATGTGTGATACTATCTAATTTCGATACCGACACCCGAGTGGCATCGGAATCAGCATCGAAACTGGGCCCAAGATATCGAAATTCGGTAGTATCGACAGTACTGAAAATTATCTAACATATTCTCAACTTGTATAGAGTATCGAGGTACCTACTGGCGCTAAACAGTACTGCAGGAAGATAGGCCTAACGTAACAACACCATCACCGACGCACCAGTTCGTCAGCAACCGTTAGCAATATTAGTCGTCACTTAATTAATGTCATAAACAACTTTATAAGTGTTCCTAAATTACGCTCCAACACAGTTAAACAAGCTTTCGTAAAAAAAAATTTGGGAAAAGTATTTAGTATTTCAGAATGTTTCACAATTTTGCATTAAGTGACGGTGGTTAGTTTAAAAAGTTTCGG
This sequence comes from Lithobius niger, assembly GCA_023313725.1. Lineage (NCBI taxonomy): Eukaryota > Metazoa > Arthropoda > Chilopoda > Lithobiomorpha > Lithobiidae > Lithobius > Lithobius niger. Next base: position 35,497 of record JAHWFP010252815.1, on the reverse strand, counting down.
TATTGTATCTGTACCGAAAAAAGTACCGTAAATCATGTATTAAAAGCCCAGCTGAAGCTAAAGCCCACCCCCTAATATGCTGTACAGTCAAAATCATGTAATAGTGGAGTTAAAGCCCACCCCTCAAATTGTCGTTTTTCTACGAAAAATTACCTAAAAGTTATATGACGTGAATAAAGATAGTACTGCTTGGTATGTTTACTGGCCCCTTCTCCCCCACCCCCCTCCCCCGGAGTAATAGTGGACTCTTCCTTTAGCTCCTAGCACCTGCACAAGGCCTGGGCATCTCTCACCTAAGCCTCCTCCCTTCTTCACAGCAATTAAAAGGATGTAAAAATTGCTCTTTCAGAGATCATTCAAAAGCTTTGCATTTTCTGTTATAGATGTTCAGAAAGGTTAGAAAATTGATAATGCTTGATTTAAAGCCACCCCCCTATTTTTGCCAAATTAACTGCATAAGCCCATGGGCGTTTAATCCACGATTTACGGTACTGGTATCGCAAGAAGCATCAGTATCGAAAAAGTGTAGGCATCGTAAAAGTATCGGTATTCCAAAAGTATCGAGAAACTAATACTCAGTTGCAAAAAGTATCGGTATCGAAACAAAAAAAAACTGGTATCGCATATGAACCCTGAAGCTTAGGTCCTTCTCACCGACTATATTTTAGCTATGGTTTAGCTTTTGTGGTACCATGGAACCATGTTATTAGTGTTGTGTCGGTTTCAGTTTTTACGAATCGGTTCGGTTTCGGTTTTTCTTACAAAGGAAGCCCCGGTTTCGGTTTTGTGTTGTTCAAATTGTGTTGTTCAAATGATAAAGACATCTTTAAATCACAAAAATATCTCCGCATCCACGAGCGACGCTATGTTGGTGTTGTCGCACGTGTGTCAGTTTTGATTGATTGTTTTGTCCAGAAACCCTGACTTCCAACACACCCTTGTATAAAATGTATAAAATGTGCCTGGAGTTACTTTTTTTTGAAAATGCTTTATTTTTTTAAATTGTAATCGGAAAAACATACTTATAATTTTTATTGGCATTTGTTTAATAATCTAGTTGAAAACAAAACATCGACACAGTGATCGATGCACCATTCCTGGTGAATTATTCGCGAGTAGCAATTTTTAATCCACTGTGCTGACCAAGGTGCCTACAGATCGTGAAAGATGTAAACAACCACGTTACATTTGGGGAAATAGTTAACAATCCCATTTACCTTAAATACCTTTAGCGATTATATTTGGTGCTAATGCTTTTTGCATAACAATTCATACGATGGCACAGTGTTGTTCAATTGAGCAATCACGTACGAGACGAAATTCCATCCGTTCGTTGTTGTGCCAGTCTCCATTATTGTCTGCTACTGCAATTTCGGACGAAGCCGTCGATTAGTTTGCTTGTGATATTATTTTATTTATAAAAGACAACAATTAGTTTTTTATGGTTAAACATCCCTGCAAAGACACACATGTCACATATACCTGCTTAAAAAAAAGAAACAAACTGGTTTTTAAAAAATGTCCAATTCGGTTTCGGTTCATAAGTAACCGACACAGCACTACATGTTATTTTTAGTTCTAGAATTATAAATGAAATTGGCATGTAGGGTTATTTTGTATAATTGTACTGCTGTCACTTGCAATATCCAGCGTTGACTGCAATGCGTGCCCGATATTTACAAGGTAGAATTCTACAAGATACCCCTAGAAGTAATATGTACAATTTGTAAATTGTACAATATGTAAATTTACTTTTTCATTTCAGATTCGACTAGGTCTACTTCTTAAAGTTCTCTGCATCTGTGTTATGTTTATTATGCTACACTTGACTGGACCACACTTGTTCCATTTTGACCAATTCCCAGGCTGGGCTGAGCAGAAACGATGGCGCCGCCCTGAACCGTATACTCAAAACCACTAAAATGTAACAAACACAAATTACCTGCAGATTAAAACTGCTATCATATGTGTGCTTTTTTTTATTAAATCAATTACTGCACTTATTACAAAGTCTAGTCCAAAAATCACATATAATATACCACTTAGCCCTCAGTTAGTCAGCTTATGCTTACCAACATGTTAATTTTAAAAAAAGACATCGAATCCACTTTATAACTAAAGCAAAGGTCCTATTCAAGTCAGTGCAGCCAAAAACCCTACAAGAGTCCCTTCCATACACAAGTAGGGATGGCATGATACGAAACTTTTTTATCCCGATAGAATTTTTTTTTAATTGTCGCGATTGTCGATATCTCAATAAAACAAATTTTGAGGCTGGAATAACCATTTTAATTTTGTTAATTAAAAAAAAAAAAACCTTGACTGAAGCCTACAGTACAACCTTCACAAATTAATTATGTGGCACTCGCCATTGTCCATTACGTCCTCACCATGTAGAAACAATTTGCTTACAAGTTGTGCTGCTACTTGGTGTTTAAATATTGTTTGCATTAAACTTAACTCTCCAATCAACTAAAGTGGCTAGCAACAGAAGTGCATGTACTTCTTTGGAGAATCCTTGGAATTCTGCACGCAACTCCGCAAACCACTTGTTTCTAGCAATTACGGTTTCCGAGATATGCCAATTTAAGCTTTGGGGTTTGCATGATAATTCGATAAATCAGAAAGAGTGCTATATGATAATCGACGAAAAATTTCATTGCGATATTATCGATTTTCGTGCCTCCCCTATACACAAGAACAACAAATTCCAGCGACTGCAGCTAATTTCAAGGTAGCTTCAACTGTACAGAGCAGGGTTTGTTGGGGTCCCCAATATTGACAGCATAGATAGGGTGACTTTAACAGTATGCTGCCACCAGCACCCATACTACTACTTGCAAATTTGTAGTGTCTAATTCTGAAGTAATAAATTATGAAGACTGGATAGACCTCGGCATTAATTTAACGCAACGAAGAACGCATTTTTGTACAGAAAATCATGGTTGAAAGTTCATAATATTTACAAGGCCCGAATCCAAATTTAAAGTTCACAGCAATATACTTAGGCTGCATAATAGATACATAAATGTGCTGTTCGATGCGCGTTGGAAGTGTCCCATAAGTTTTTAGATTAGTGTTTGCATAAAAAATGTGCCATTTGACATTTTGGACCATGTCGTTTAAGTTATAGATTAGTAGATACATAAAACGTGTTGTTTGATGCACGTTGAACAGGTCCAAAAATTTTACATCTGATACAAAATGCACAAGGATGAAATAACCCGCCATGTTTCAGCGAATCAAAATATGATAGAGCAAAGATGGCTGCCACCTCATTGCTCCATTAATTGCCAAAGCTAATCCTACTGACTATTAGATCAAAGGTTAAATGAAAAACCAGACCACTGCTACAGCCTGACGCGCAACAATGTAGCAACTTGGTGGCAGCCATTTTTATTCTGATATCAATACTTTGATTGGCTAAATGGTTTTGTTTTGGATATCGTTTATTTTTTTTCTTTTATGGCTTCTGATTTTTGCCAGTGCCCAGTTACCTACTATCTGGCCAAGTTTGGTCGAAAAATATTGAATACGAACGGAGATAACAAATTTTTAGTTTTGCTGGAGTGAGGAATTCCATCAAGGGCCCTGGCCTGAAGCCTTACGCCCTACAACCAACAATAATATTAGTCCATACACTATACACTAGACACCATACCCTGTTACCTTTCTCATTTAACCCACACAAACGGTCTCGCAGTCCCCAAAGGCCACACAATACAACCCTTCACGCATGTGGGAATAATTTCTTCAAGTCCACCTCTTCTTCGTTCTGCTGGCTCTCTCTATAGCTCTGTTGCTTCGTCTTCGGGGTTGCTTGCTATTGGGTTTCGCCTTCCTTAGGAGTCTCCACTTCTGGCCTTCTCCTTTCCTTAGGTAGGTGTCGAAACCATGAACTTTCAGGATTTTCTACAGCCTCTCGCTCGCGCCTTTCAGATTTAAGTGACCCCTATCATTTTTTTCTTCTTTTACCTTTCATCCTTTCTTTTTCACGAATTCCCTCACCATCTGATTTCTTAGACTCGGCTATATATTTTCTTCATCTACTTATTAAACAACAATCCCGTGGCTTTATTTGGGCGAGACGAGAAAGGGAGTTAGGAATACAGTGAAACAAGACATGCTGACACTCGTAGTAAAACGATGAAAACGGCATTGCAGTCCACCACATGATAACGCAGCATTAGTTGGAGTGGCACCTGAACTCTGCTTATCTCGAACTCGGCAAGAGACAAGCACCTATGGGGCCTAGAATCCCTGGTCATCCATGCACTCATTACGCATGATACGGTATTGACGAACATGCAAGCCAGGGTAGATAAGTAGGTAATGACACTTTTCTGAAAACATGGAATAAATAACACCTTCGTTTATCAACGGCACCAGAAGGCAGCACATGTCAGGTGCTCATAGGAGGCGAAACTTGAAATAAAAAATGGTGACAATACCAGCGAAAAAATGAACCATCTTCTACTTTGAATGTTCGAAATCAATCGATCACAATTGTAACGCTCAAATTCAAAAACAAAAATACACACTGTACGGTATTTTGCGAATTTTCGATAGGCCTAATAGTCCGAGTGGTGTTAATTTCGGTCTCTCCTATCTTCTTCTCCTATGAATCTTCAAGGGCCGTCAAACCCTAACATCAAATTCCTAATCAGTAAAGAGTTGGGGGCACACCTCTCGCTCAAATGGGATCGTGCGAGCGTTAAGCAGACGACACGCGAGAAGTACAGTGGGCAACGGTTTCCACGCACTGGCACTCATGACAAGGTAAAACAGAAGCAAGCACAAGAAAGGAAGCCTGAAGAAGATAGGAGAGACCGAAATTAACACCACTCGGACTATTAGGCCTATCGAAAATTCGCAAAATACCGTACAGTGTGTATTTTTGTTTTTGAATTTGAGCGTTACAATTGTGATCGGGTGACAATACCTTCGGAAATTGATGAATTACTCGTTCGTGGGCAACATTCGAAGTTAAAGAACTTATTCTGTGTTCGATTCAAACCGTATGCAGTTCGTTACATGAAAAGTGCAGCACGGAAGAAGCTTTAGTTAAGTGGCCACTCGGCACGGCACGCATCTTGGGAAAAAACCATGCGTTATAATTTCTGCCACTCGTACCTACAACCCGTTTTAAACTTGAATGTTGGATTTAAAAATGTAAAACTTGATCAGCCAGCTCTGGTCCATCTTACAATTATTATGTTAATAATTAATATGTAACTCGAGAGCCAGAAGTGATTCGCTTAAAGAGCTCCATCATAAAAAAAAAGTTGAATTTAAACTTTGTTGAGTTGGCTTTTGAAATGGTTTACGGAGTCAGCTTCGAATATGTTTTGTGGGAGAATTCCAAGGGTCCACCACTTGATGGGTAAAGATGTGCTTTACGCTGTTGACTCTGGTTTGCGGTTTGAAGATCTTGTAGCTGTGTCCACGAGTGCAGGCATGAAAGTCACTCTTAGTTGAAAACGAGTATATAGGAGGAAAGCCACCAAATTTATACTGTACAGTATTGGGGTCTTTAATGCATTTTTAGGCGGTTTGCAAAGCTAAAAAAATCGAGGAAATTGGCTAAAACGAGGAAGGAAAAACGAGTAAAGCTTTCATGCCTGCGAGCCCAGAAGCAGAATTTTCTGCCACTGTCTGCGACACCAATTGTACGGAAAAAATTACCTGCATTTAGGCCATTAAAAAAAAAAAGGTGTTTCTCAGGCATCGCCGCCGCACCGCCTAAAAGCCGCCACACGGACTTTTTTTTTCCATTTTCCTTGCTATTTACCGCAGCGCTTGCAACAAAATACGATTACGAGACACCAGACAGAAAAACAAAAAAAAAAAAACCATCACGAACACACCACCAACAATAGGGATAAGAGTATATCATTATTACTCTTATTATTACTACTATATATTATTACTCTTAACAGCAGCAATTATTGTTGTTGGTGTGGCTAAAAAAAAAACCGCCAGCCCGCATGGAAAATTTTTTTTTCCGCCCGAGAAACAACTTCCTTTTTTTAAATGGCCTTAATCCATTTTTTTTACGTATGGTTACCACATATTTATTGGTTTTTACCGAATAACTTTTCACTGCTTTATCCTATTGACCCGGCTCTTCCACCAACAGAAAGATCTCGTCGAGACGATTAAAATGCTGATTTGGAATGTCCAAATCGGACAAAAATTGACGAAACGGCAAAAATTTGGTCAAAGCGGCACTTTTGTCTGCGTCTTTGCCAGATTATCTGCGACATAGTCACACGTCGCACCCCTTTCTGCCTCCGGGCCTGCGAGTGTTCATGTTAGGGAGAGATTCCAGAAGTCACTCCTGTTATCATGGTATCCCTTCATGATTTTAAAGCATTCAATAAGGTCCCCGCATTTCCTTCTTTCATCAAGTGTGGTAAGCATCAACAAATCAAGTCCTATATCATAAGTGATTAATTTTGTGTTCTATCATGATCAATTTGTTTTAGAAACGCTAAATAGTTTCGATCCCCGTGATGCTTTGTGCTTCGTGTTACTTGATGATATCGCCCTCTGGTAGCAAATCATTGAAAGCAGGTACTAGTTTCATCCAAATGTTTACCACTGTCAGAAAAAACCCAATTTTACCTGGGGGGAGGTCAAAATTGTTTTCTACTGCCTACTGTAAATTTAATTGCATTCAGTTCCTGAGTGCTTGTTACCCTGGAGGATTCAAAACTCTCTCGATACGCCCAGCTGAACCGCCCATCTGCGCATGCGCCAGCACGTGCAGACCCTCCATAAATGGTATTACGGCGTTAGCCAACCATCTACTTTTCCTCCAGATATGTCAGCCATGTGGTGACTCCAGAGGGGAGGTTGGGTGGGTATTTACAGGTAGTGTATATTTTCTTTAGGCAATAGAAAACAATTTTGACCTCCCCCCAGGTAAAATTGGGTTTTCTACTTGCCGTTGAAAATATCACACTACCTATAAATTTAATTGCATTTACAGTTGACCTCTTCAATATAGGTGGCGGGCACCATCATGGCGGGTTCTCAAGGGGGTTCGCTGGGTCCCAGAGATTTGGTATAGTCAGAGGTGCGAGACGCATCAGACCCAAGATCTCAAGCAGTTTAACTTAGGCAAGTACTGCAAGGTGGGGAGAAACTGGTTATCGTCAACGGACTGACATAAGTTTGAGAGTTTTGATTCCATTAAAAGAGAGGAAGGGGTAGGTTCGTAAAGTAAGCTTAAAAGAAAAAAGATGTTACCTGAAAGTCGGTCATGAAGGTTAACTCCGTCCAATGTACAGAGCGTAGGTGGTTGTGTACATGATGACTGCAGGTTACTAGCCCAGATGTTGGTTGCAGTTGATTCCCGAGGAATGTCATTGGGGACAACAGTACGGATAATGTGGTCCCGAGGAATGTTGATGCTACTGTTGTGAGAGGTTGGGATTAGCTTGTGCACGATTATGCAGATGAGAGATTGGACAGTGCTGCGGGTACGATAACGGGAGGTTTTCCTGGAGTGTAGACGCCTTGGTGAAGTTCAAGAAATCTGATGAGGGAATGAAGAGGTTGGTATCAGGTTCCGCCTTTCCGGATCAGAGCTCTTAGTTGTGTTGTAGTCGGAACGGACTAGAAAGATTTGAAGTTCAGATGGTCGAAAGTGATCAGGGATCTGGAAGAATGTCCTTGAAAAGAGTGTGTCGGAAGGTCTCGTATGCTTTAATGATGGTGGAATGATTCTGGTTTGCGGAAAGTCAGGAGAATGTTTAGGTTGACAGATCATCCTGGAGAGATTCGTTTCGGCCGTTCATTATACGGGCAGTCCCGAGGGGGTCGGCTTCAGCGGCTTAGATGTCTTCCACTGACGGAGTGATGAATATTGTCAGCGGTAGAGGAATGATGACAATGGCGTAAGTTTGGCATTGTTTTTTTTTTTTTTTTTTTTATATAGGGTGGTTGATTGAAGGGTTGATTAACATCGAACGGAATGG
>JAHWFP010252815.1:0-22512 GCA_023313725.1 Lithobius niger | reverse complement strand
GCAATTAAATTTACAGGTAGTGTGATATTTTCAACGGCAAGTAGAAAGAGGCAATATCTATATATTCTACCCTGATCCAAGCTCCAATTCCCCTGCTTTTCAGTACCAATCGAGGGAGAATTTAAGCAGCGTCACTTGGTGAGATAGCAGTCTAAGAAATCTAGGAGGCTACTGCGGCCGAAATCAAACGAAGCAGACGATGTAAACCGGAGAAACTACGATTACGTTAACAGCTTTAAGAAGACACTTGAAGTGTTATAACTAAGGATGCACCGATACCAACTTTACTAATCTGATACGGTTTTTACAATTTTTCGGATAATGGTACCAATATCGATATCCAAAACTCTATCCGCAATTTTTCATCAGCGGTGTAGTTTCTGCACAAGTCCAATAATTATTAGAATAAATTTTTTTTTAAATAGTAACCCACAGTTAAAACCTAGCTAGGAAGAAACTCAGTGATTTCCTGAGCAAAATGCCGCGAACCACGTGTCGTAATCTCGAACGGTACCAGAGTTATCTATGTTTCCGTGAAAATTGCTGATACCGATCCACGAATATCGGCAACCGATCCTATCCAGTATCGGTGCAGCCTTAGTTATAACACCAACAAAACAGCCAAGAACAGTCAAAAATGTGCAGTACAACGTTGTGTATTGTGTTTTTGAGTACAAGTGTTAAATGAATTTACGAGCAGGCATTGATACGGTATGAACTCTCAAAGTAACATGTTCACTACCGTAATTTTAATGTAATTTATAGCACTTGAAAAACAGGCAGAAACATATTACTTTGGTTACTCGAAAATTACTTACTAAGTCTCGCCCCACCAAACATCCAATCCTACACTGTTCTACGTAGGGCAAATTTTCGGTACATTGTATTTAGGGATCGACCGGAAACCGTTTTGCTGGATCCGGGTCGGTTCCGGATAATTTGATGTCAGTGCCGGGTCAGTTCCGGATCGGACCGGTACCGGACACCGGGTAATTCACACACAAAAACTAAATAAAGGCGTTTTATTTTTTCCCCCTTATAAGTTGCAGCTATGGTGTTGATTTTCGTTTTGTTCACATTATTTTCTTACAGTAAACACGTAGAAGTCTTGCGCTATTATGAGTACCAGAATAGTATAATTGCATGTAGGCTACAGAACTGTTTTTGCAATGTTGCTAAATTCTGCAAATTTTTTTTGAAACAGTCAAAGCACTCATTAGGTTAATCAGTCAGAAAACATTTTTCTAGTTGAAGGATTTCTCATTTTTAGCCTACTGCTTCATTACCAAAAATAATTACCAAAATTTTGCAATATTTGTGAAACCAGTATGTAGTCCACTTATTTTAGATTAAAATTATTAAATTTTGGTTGCATTAAAACTAAATCAAAATCACAACAGGTCTGTTATTTACTGCTATAAATTGCTTTCGTTCCGTTTTGTATTGCGTACAGTACAACAAAGACCGAAAGCAAAAAAAAAAAAAAGAACGAAATCAACATAAAAAAATTGTATTTTTTTTCATTTTATGAACAACACTGTCTCGACTCTTGCAACATCGAAGTCATCTTTGGTTTATCATGCTATTATTTCTTGCTAGTTTTTGATGTCCTCATAAACCGTCTTACTTTTCGAATTTAAGCCTTTGGCGTCCAAACCCCGATTTATCGTCACTTCAAAACCGTTTCTAAACTCCCGACGCACTCTCGAATCAAAGCGCCGTTTGCAAAGAAAAATCGCCATTGCATACAATGGAGGTGCAGCCTAATTCCGACTGAATTAGGTACTTGGGCACGCCTATTTTGGATTCATTTAATTTAATATCATCTTTTAATTACCTTAATTGATGTTTTTGTTGGCCGTATCGTCAAAATGACGTGAAATTGCTTTTGTTTGCTAAAACTAGACCTTGGTTCAAGCTGTCGTAACTCAACAACGCAAAAACGGCCGCCATCTTGGTCGCGTTGGAAAGCTGGGATTCCCCAATTTGCACGTGTATAGCACGTGATCACTATCGCGACGGGGGCCTGTCGCAAGTGACGTCACGCGAAGCAAGTCAAGGTCACAGCCATTGAAGCTAGCACGTGCGCGTCAATTGGCGGACAGCCGCAGGGAGTGGGCGCGCGATGACGGCCGTAAACTGATCGCTATCACCGATAGCAGGAGCCTATATAAAACAACTAGGAGCGTGTGTCGGTAACTTCCACTACAGTGTTAAGTCAGGAGCGGCTACAGTGGTGTACAAATTTGTTACCAGAGGTCGCCACCTGCACGAGATGATGAGAGGTGTGCGTCACGTTCTCAATGTTAATTTTCGGTCCTTTGTTTTTAAACAGTAAGTATTTAACATGGAAACAATACCAAAGTATGAAAGTAATAATAAAAAAAACTAAAAAAACACATAATCAGTTGTTCGTAAGTTGCTCTAACCAACAATAAAATAGAGCGTTGCTTTCGTAGCACACGTCTGCCTCGCGTGCTAAGTTTCAGTTTCGATTTTAGACAACTTGGCGCAGGCGCAGTATTGTTGCTCCTTCTGGCGTTAGAATTTCGTACTAAATTAAACGCTTCTAACATAAACCAGCCACACACGCTCCTAGTTGTTTTCTATAGGCTCCTGCCGATAGCGAATATAAATTAGGAATAAAACAACTTTAAACTACTTCTACGGTAATAAAAACTTTAATAAAAGGATTTCGGAAACCGTAAACAACGCTGTAATGGAGGAATAACCAGAGGACCATCGTTTCAAGGTATCCCATGTACTGCAACGGAAGATGAATGTTTTCGTAAGCGCATTTACGTAGTCGAACTTCAACTTTTTTTTTTAGTTACGAAAACCTAATACGATTATCCCAAGTATATTTTTGTGCACTAATTTACACTGTAAGTATTACATCTGCAATTTTTTATACACGTAGATCACTTAGTTATCTTACGTCGATTTATTTTATCGAGGCATGCAACCTGTTTACGGCGACAAGTTTTGGTTGTGTCGCAATCGTATCCGGCTCAATATAATGGCCTGATCCGGATCTTGCCGGATAGCGCATTATCCGGCGCCGGATCCGGATATATCCGGACTCGGTCGATCCCTAATTGTATTATTGATTTATTGTAGGAAAAGCTCCCTCCATCTACCAACTTCTTCAGTCGACACTTACCAATGGGCAGTTAGTTGCTACAGCTTCCTCTTGCTGATGCAGAAGTAGCAGGAGCTGTAGCAAGTGGCTACCTCTCATTGTTAGTCTCTTGTTGACATAAAATTAGAATTATTTCCATGTTTTGGAGAGGCCCAATTTCCGCTCAGGATTTTCAAGTTAACAATGCCTTGGTGTGCGGGTTCCTGTAGCTGAAATTAGGTCTCGCTAACATTTGGAAAAGTCCATATCCCATGTCAACAAGAGGCCAACAATGAGAGAAGAGCTACTTGCTATAATACCTGCTACTTCTACAGCAAGAAAGAGAAAACTGTAGTGGGATTTTCGAATTATACAGCAACAAGTTTGAACATTTATTGCCCACTGATGTGTGCCTGAAGAAGGTGGAAGGTTGTGGAAATTTTTCCAGCAATAATACAGTCCACCGAAAATTTGCCGTATCCTAAATAAAACAGTGTAGGAATTAACGATTAGTGATGCGTGACTTTGCTTGTAAGTAAAATGTAGCAGCAAACTAGGAAAGAATGGAGTACAGAGACAATGATTTTCCACGGCCTTCAATCACAACATTCTGCGGGAACAAATTGTTGTATACTGCGGCCAAATTTTCGTACTAAAAAGGTGTAGCTGTTTGTTCACAACAATTTATGCCTTCACCTGCTAATACCTAATTGTTGAAAAAAAGCCAAAAATAAGACAAAATCCGTTAAAATCTACGAGTATTTGGGATTTCCACAAAAATTTAAATTTTCCGCGATTTTTAAAATGGTCCCAATCATGGTAAGGTTTGCATACCACTAAGAAATTTCAAGCTAAAACTATTACAGTTAATTCCGCGGCTGACAGTGGAAATTCATTGTCCCTGGTTGTGTACGTACCACATATACTGAAATGTTTCCTGAGCAAAAGGCATTTTCTTTAATACCAACTTATTATAATACACATATATTTCATACAGGTACTGAATCATCTTTGGTTTATGTAGGCAGCAAATTCCATACTTCTCACCGGTGTCGGCATTTTTTGCATTGTAAAAAGGCATCGATAACCTGTCCCATTAGTTGCTTCTGCTGCTTCATCCAGTCCCTTTGAAGATCGAGTCTCTCCTGGTGGCGACGCTCACAGTCCTCGCGGTAACTGCGAAACCACGTTGGCTCTGTAGAACTTATTTCGGAAGAAACAGTAACTTGCCTGGTGGGTCGACCGGCTGTCGTTGTCATTGATGGGTTGGAAACCAGGGTCACTATGCGAGGATGAAGGGCATCAGAAAGTGATCCTGATGATACTGTCGAGCCTGATGGCAAGGTGATAATAGTGGGCTGAACCTAATCCCAAAAAAATTTTCAAATTAACAAACTTTCATGAAGAGTACTGCTTCCTTCAAATTAGAAAAACGCTATTCTAGCACTTTCAAGAAGATTCACTTGAGGGAGCAGGGCACATTGAGTACGAGGTACATTTCATGAAAACTACTTTAATTCTAAAAAAAATAATATGCTGGATGTAACAGCATATTCCCAATGTCGGTCGGCTCGCCATTTAGCGAATGGAAATCAACAGTTTGCGACTTGGAATTTAGCCTTACTCGCCAAATCGGCGACTAGCTACAGAGCATGCCACTAAAAAAGGGGTAGACGAACGGTTTGCGGCGTTATGCTCAGATTTATAAGGGCTATATAACTGGATTTTCTGCATTAATACTGGAGTTTAAGAAAATTGTATGCGAAACCTTTCATCATACAAGACGTATTTGGTATGTGGCGAGTAAAAATTGTGAAATGGCGAGTGCTTTGTAAGGTGTACTGGCCAAGTGGCGACTGCTACTGGATTGACATTCGTAAAGGTTGGTATCCAGCTAATTTTTGTTTCTATTGCCTAACCAAGAATGTACATTACCTATCATTTTAGCATTCTTGTCTTCAAATGCTTTTTCCCTAGAGAAGAAACTTCCAGTAAAGTGCCAGCCAGCTTGGTAACGTAGTGCGCATGCGTCAATCGCACACCTCCTATAAAAGCGCCGAGGAGCGCACGGTCTTCATCTCATCGTACTTTTCAATGTGTCATGTAGTGACTAAGAGGGGAGGCAGGGTGGGTAGGTAATGTATTTTTTCAGTTGGGCAATAGAAACAAAAATCAATTAGTTTCACCCAGCATTTGAATGTTTCTAGTTGCCGCAAAGATGTCCATTACCTATAATGTTACTATTACAGCAAACCTTGTAAAAACTGGTGGTGGGCAACCTGAAGAGTACCCCAGGGTTACAAGCTGACACCCACAAAGTAACATCGCATAGCAGAAATATTGAAGAAAATCCCAATCAGATGAAAGAAAGCTGAAGAATTATTCAGCAAATTGGTGAATAAAGACGAGTTCTACATAGTGCTTAGGGGGTTGGATAACCTGTCTGGCAGCAACAATGGGCCCCAGAAGATGAAGCCCATTCACCAGAGTCATCAAATTGCAGAGGTAATGGGACGTGAAGACCGACGTGCTCCTCCAAGACGCAGCTCGAAGTATTTCGGACACTGGTTTATTACTGTGAAAGGTGCAGGACGTGAATATGGCTCGAAGTTCGTGGGCCGTGACTGATGTTATTCTCTGGAAAGTTGACGTCTTTAAGTCTTCGTAGGCATTAACGACGACGGTTTTGATCCACGGCGCGATTATCCTGGCCGAAGTCATACCAAAGCCTCTAACGAAAGGAAGACAGAGCTGCGTCATGCCCTTCCATAACTCGTTGTTGTCGGTCTGCTGAATGTACAATTAGAGAGCACGTATTGGACAGAGGGAAAATTCTGGTCCTTTCCAAGGATAGGAGTAGGCACCGGAATCACAATCGGCATTGGAGGTTCGCAAGGCTTCTGGGTCTTCGTACGAAAGGAGTCTCCTGACGTCAACAAAACTGCCGTATGTTTTGGGGTGAAGATACAGTAATAAGGATCAACCAAAATAGCTTGAACTTCGCTGCATCGCAAACTGGCTGCAAGAGTAACACAAAAGACCATCCTTCGGGTAAAGCATTAATGTGACAGCTTCCTAAGGGTTCGTAGGGAGGCTCCACTAGAGTTCAGAACGATAGAGAGGTCCCAATCAGATAAAATATGGTGAGTTACACAACGTTCGATTTTGAAAGGTTTGACTAGAGATCAGATACGAAAGTCGTCCAGCAGGGCTTTAAAGTGGCCTGCAACTTTAAAGACACAGTTCAGGGCAGAACGATAGACTAGGATGGTGGAGCCTTTGCGGCCTTCTTTAAACAGATTAGGAGTTCGTGCAGAGGAGGGTTAACTGGATTAACCTTCCTTGGTGACATCAAAGAAACCATCGTTGCCAATTGCTGTCGTAAATCCTGTTGGTTGAGGCTTCTATGGCTTTGCTGGCAATGCCATCGGCTTGTTCCTCAAGAACTACTGCCTCTTGGCTGAATCGGATGGTAGCAGCCACACGTGAATTTCAGAGAACTGAGGGAGTGGTGGAGACGAGTTCCTTGCTGATGAGAAAGGAGGTTTGGTACATTGAGAAGCTCTCGAGGGCTGTTGACGAGATGGTAGTAGCTGAGGGAACCATGCTGCTGCTGCTGGTCAGTTCGTGGCTATCAGCAGAAAGATGCCTTGGATGCCTTGATCTTAATCAGGACTTGGGGTAGAAGGCGGAATGGTGGAGAGAGGTAGGCGTAAAGGTGTCGCCACGACAGGTTGAGGCCATCCACTGCCCAGGCCTGGTCGTCGGAGACTGGGCTGACGAAGCGGGAAAGTCTGGCATTGTGCCTCGACGTGGCAAATAGGTCGATGAAAGGGGTGCCCCACGTGTCAAATAGCGATTTGCAAATGCATGTTTTCAGGGTCCATTCCCCCGTTGGGGGCTTGTGATGTGAAAGGGATCGCCTGCAATGACTTTCAGATTTCCAGGAATGAGAAGCGATAGGAGGGTTGTTCCTAACAACACAGACATGTCGTCACGTTCGCGAGATTTTGTCCCACCCTCCTTCCGTAGGTAGGCGACAGCAGAGGTGGACCTGAACCATCGTCCCAGAAACTAGGTCTCGAAAGAGGCAAATAGCCTTGAAAATTGCTTTCAGTTCAAGGATGTTGATGTGGTGTAGACCATAGATAGTCCATGATTGATGTTGTGCAATGTGAGCTCTTCATCCTTCCAGGGAAGCATCAGTCAGGAGGTCAATTAAGATCTGGTTGAGGCTCGGCAATGGGACTGTCTTAGAAAGCACGAGTGTGTCCGACCACCGAAGGAGAGTGTCTATAGGAAAGGCAGAGTCCGTGGGACGACAGGCGATGTCCTGACGTGAAGCTTTCCCCAATATCTGGTTGAGGCTCGTGCAATGGAACTGTCTGAGAAAGCATGAGAGTGTCAGACCAGTCAAGGAGAGCATCTATAGGAAAGGCAGAGTACGTGGGACGACAGGCGATGTCCTAAAGTGAAGCTTTCCCCCAAGCGTCGATTCGAAATTGATGGAATGGTTGAGTCATCCATCGCCCATAAGGAACCACAGATACGCCAGAGAGTCCAGCTTGCCTATAAGGGAGTTGAGTTCCGGTAAGAGTGTGGTGAGAAGATTGTCGAAACGCATGAATTGTTGCCAGGAGGTCCGTGATCCTGTCTGGTGAGGGCACGATTGCTGCTGTTGCCAGGTCGAAATTGACTCCTGGGAAACCGAAAGACTGAGCTGGAATAAGGCGTGACTTGGGGTGGTTGACGCCGAAACCTAAACGGGCGAGGAAGGACATAGTGAAATTGGCGTTTCGGAGAAGAAAGGTGCGGTCCTGCCGTCCAAAAAAAAGCGCTTGCGTAGACTTGATGTCGATGAAGAGTAGCTAAAACTGGCCAGACAGGAACGTATAAATTCGAGGGGCTGCGTAGGCCGAAAGGCAGACATTGAAATTCATAAACCTTTGTCGTTGTAAAGAAAACGAAAGAGGTAGTGAACAGAGGCACGGAGTGGGACGTGAAGATATGCATCCGTGATGTTGATGGAAATTGTCTAGGCGCAGGGTTTTAGAGACTGACAAATGGTTTCGACTATTTCCATTTTGAAGTGGGTGTTTCTTATTTCGTATCTTCTGGCTGAGGGGTTTCAGGTTGATAATAAGCCTCTACTCCCCCACCCTCTATCCCCCCCTGTTTTCTTTGGACAGAGGAAGATTAAGCTGTAGAATCCGGGACGAAGATAAGTTTGGCATTCCTTTATTGCTCCTTTGAAGAGGAGGATGTCTACCTTGGACAACAGATGATTGGAAACCGGAGGTGTGAAGTCCCATGGTGGCGGAGTGACAATTGATGGTGCCAAAGTGAGAGTTGGTCAAAAGCCGTGGCAGACGATAGATAGAATTTGTGGAAGGAGTGGTATTTTTGCCAAGCCGGTAAGAAGAACTGAAGTCGACCGCCGACCTAAAAGATGCTGGGCATCAAGGCTTTGTGGGAGGCTTTCGTTGGCCTCCTGGGGAGGAGTAGTGGCAGCGGCAGTCAGGTGTGCGCTACGGTGGTAAGGTCGTCCTTTCCCTCAATTGGAAGATCAGCGCCAAAAGGACAGGTTGTTGTAAGGAGGTCAGCTGGAATCATCAAAGATGGCCGAGTAATTTCTTGGACGAGGCCAACCATCCTTACTGCCTTGAGGAACGCATCTGGGATTCCGAGAAGAAGTTTTGATCTGTCGCTTAGGTTGAGTATCTTTTGGCTCTCGGGATACGTCTAAATGAGGTGAGAGCTTTGGAACAAGTCCCTGAAAGAGGGTGTCAGCTTCGTGGATCGGCTCGTTGCAGAGGATATGCTGTGTGGAATCATTGAGATTTGGAGCCGAATCGAGAGCAACCTCTCGAAGGAGAACCATTGAGTTGAAAAGAGCCTTGGTGAACTAATTTGTGGCGTGAAAGGTGGCAAAGCAGGCTTTCTTGAACACTTGGTTTATGAGAAACGAAAGGCGGTGGATACCGAGACAATTTACCTCAGACGACAGCTTTTAACACAAGGCGTAGTTGGCAGTCTTGAGCACGTCAACTTGTGTAGTCCGAAACATAAGATCTTGTAGTTGTCATGAAGGACTGAGGAACAGACTGAAACTCTTCTGGAGATGGGCAAGGAAGTTCCAAAATCCAATTTTGCTTCGCAGTCAAAAATTCCAACTGCGGGTAAGTGTCGAAATTCCTTAGGTTACCTGCGCCATCACCGGAAGGCCGAAAGAACCGGGTCGAGGTGGCAGCGGGTCCTTGTAGAGTTTGAGAGGTTCTCCTTTCCCTAGAAGACCACCATTATGAAGAAGGGTTGTAAGAAGGGTGGAAGGTTGGCCCAACACAAAGCAACGGCTGGCGGCCTCGTTGCCAAGGCCAAAGCCAAAGTCAGTGGAAAGGTCCCTGTTCTTGATGGGTTCCAAGTCCAGAGTAAATGGTTTGTATAAGAAACAGTCGGGAACGATGTCTTCGACCGTCTTCAGGATATCCAAAAGCAGAATACCAGAAGGATTCTCCTCGTCTTCGAAGGAGATGGCGAAATAAGCACGGCGAGAACAGAGGGCGTGATCCGAAGCTTGGTCATGGAAGGAATCCTTTCTAGTGTGACTGGCAAAAGAACAGAATTTGTTGAAAAGCAATGCCATCGCTCAGCTGCAGATGCCGAATCAACATCCAAATTACTGTCTGCGATAGGCGGTCGAGACGGGCGAGAAACTTGAGGTCGCAATGGAGGACTCTTAGGACGACGAAAGGCCGACGATGCGATAGCTAGGCTCTAACGAGTAGTGTCGACGAGTCGAAAGCCATGGCGTTGCTTGGGAGAATGCTGAGCGACAGAAGGACAACCACCCTTGCCGCTTTTGAGATGGCTTACCTATCGAGGTAGTCCTAAGCCAGTCTTGGGTATAGAACTCGTTGTGTACTGAACGGGCGACAGGTCGAGGTGAAGGCTGCTCATGCTGGAAGAACGAATGGCTTCATCCATGAGAAGGTGGATTTGGTTCCGTCAGTAGACAGTTTGGATAAAGCTATTTTAGGTCCCCAAACAAACAAGTTTTTGCCACTACTTAACAATGACAACTCAACTTTTGCCAAAATGCAAAACGTGTGTCTGACACTAAAAGAGCGCTGGAAAACTCCAGTAAAAGCTGTAAGAGGCTTGCCATCCGGTGTAAGAGTCTGAACGAAAGGTCGAGAGGAGCATCGACAGGCAGTGCAGAAGTCCTGTCGCTTCGACGAGACTTGACTTGTCGTTTTAGATTGGAATAGGTCGCTTTAGCTCGATGTTCCAGCTGGACAGCATGAAGGTCCGGAGTGACGGTCATAGTCCGACCATATGGAACGGGAGACGCAGTGTCACCCACAAGACCAGCAGGAACAGAGGGAAGCGAGAGTGACAAAGCATTTGAAGACAAGAATGCTAAAATTATTGGTAATGTATACTTTTGGCGGCAACTAGAACCATTTTTTTTATTTATGTACCCTCCTAGTCACCTAAAATTCATAATTTGCAGACGTCAAAAGTTATCGAAAGGTGAGTAACCGATACGAATTGATAACCCCCTCTCCCCCAAAAACTATTGAATCAGTACTGAAAGCTGTGCGTAAGAGGTAGTATCAATATAAGGTCATCTAAAAAGCAAACGAGCTTCTCTGGCAAAAAAATGTTCTGTACTGCACTTCCACTCCACTAGGCTACACATTTCAGCCATTAATTTGTCCATGAGGAACATTATTCTAGTCTATGACGGCCGCCCAATATATGAATACAAAATTCGTTACTCGTGTGATTGCCTGTAACAAGTAAGTTACGTAGGGTTTCCAAACAGGTTGCTCAAGCCCGTCTTTTCTAGTCAATTACAAAAGCAATTGTTAAAAAAAATATCTACACGTTGCTTTTCAACAATTAATACCGTAATAACTAATAGGCCTACTTTGGTCAGCTGTGGTAAATTGATGGCCTATAAAAATTAGGATTTATGCATTCAACACTACTGTATTGTATTTACACTCCAGTCACCTTCATTTCAAAATAAACCGTATAAGGAGATAAATAAACTTTAATCCCAACAGGGCTGTACTACCTTAAATCGTGTATTAAACGCCCATGGGCTTGTAAAATTAATTTGTCTAAAATTGGGGGTTGGCCGTTAAAATTAAGTATTATATATTTTCTAAACTAATTTCTATCCAGGGAGGGAGTTTTCTATCACGGAAAAGTCGGCGATAATGTAGTCATTTGCGTACGTGATCTGGAGTCAATCTAGCATTAACTCAATGTCTTTTTTTTTCTCATTTATTCACAAATTTAGGTTCTTGTATACTCTCTCCTCCAAAATTTAACATAATTCGTAGCTAAAACTAATTTCTTACCATACAAACTTTCGGTAACATGAGCGGAACAAGATCGTAAACAAGATTAGGCTTATCATTGACATACGTGATCTGCATTCAGTCTAGCAAAACACAATGCCCTTTATTCTCATTTGTTCACAAATTTAGTTTATTAAATTGTCCTCCTTCCAATATCTAACATAATTCAAAGTTAAAACTAATTTATAATCACCACCAACCTTGAAAACAACGCGATTCACGACCGTGAAGCACATTCTGTGTTGACGCAAATTTCCCCCCAAAAAAGTGATCTGGCTAACGCCTGACATCCGAAATGACCACGTAAAAAAAAGTGTTTTTCTTTTTACGCGGTCAACAGATCTCAGGCGTTAACCGGATCACTTTTTTTGAAAATTTGCATCAACACAGAATGTGCTTCACGGCCGTGAATCGCGTTGTTGTTTTCAAGGTTGGTGTGATCGTAAATTAGTTTTAACTTTGAATTATGTTAGATATTGGAAGGAGGATAATTTAATAAACTAAATTTGTGAATAAATGAGAATAAAGGCATTGTGTTTTTGCTAGACTGAATCCAGATCACGCACGTCAATGACCGATCGTTAGGCCTAATATTTCTGAATTTTCCGTGATTACAAACGCTCCCGTGAATCGTGTTGGATTAAAAGTTGATTTTGTTAAATGTATGAAGCTTTTACTTAATATGGTCACAGAAAAACCAAAATTTAAGTGGATGAAACGTTGATTTCGTTAAAATTGAATAAGATTTTAGTTAAATTTGCCACTGAAAATCTATTATTTTTAAAGGGTAGGCGTCAACAACAGTTTATTATGACTTTTGACCTTCAAGCATTTTAGGGGGCTGGGCGTTAGCGTTAACTGGGCGTTTAATACGCGATTTACGGTAATACCACTTTTTTTTCCAATCCAATACCGATATTGGTTGATTACGATATCAAAATGGATATAAAAATACTGATTTCACTAGCTAAAGTTGAAATCTGAAAGTACTGTACAATACTTATGAAGTTTTATGTATTCATTAATTAATTTCTTGCTCGCAAGTGTCTTTTTTAGAGCTTATTTACGGTTTAATGAGCTATCGACTTGCAATAAGCACCATTTGAAAGCTCTCGAAAAAACAGTTAAAATTTCCTTTGAAATCTAAGCGTAAAGACGTAAACACGGACTCGAATTTTTAAAGTAAACGATGTACCATTTTAAAGTTAAAATGGTGTATGTTAACGCCAAAATTATTCAATGTTTGGTGAAATTATCGAAAAAATTAGGTTTTGCCAACACTGATCCAATTCAATCAATACCATTACTGGTTATCGCTCAGTATTTCTTCTGATATCGGTTCTATGAAAGCTAACGTCGCAGAACAATTAAACACACGAATTTCAAGTTTATTACTCATTTCAAAATTATAATCACTTGAATGCTGGAAAATGCTGTTTAGGTGTACTACATTATACATTTTGTTGACATTATATTATACATGAAAAAAAAACTTACTTCTCGTGTATGCGGGCCTAAAAAATTTGAGCAGATCAACCTTTTTGATTGTCCGATAATTATACAAAAAAAAAAGATCAAATCTGATGTTAACCATCTTCTCAAGAGCTTTTGAATGCTTATTTCAAATCTAGTGCTTAAATTGTTATTAAGTTATTTAGAAAAGCCAAACATTAGACACTGTTTATGTCTTGTACGCTCAGATTTCAGAGGAAAAGATATTACTCGTCCCAACATCCTTGCAATGTTCGACAGTTTGGTTTTCTGGAGTTGGAGTGGCTTAGAATGATGAGGTAGAGATGAGATTTTAGTGTCATATGACGTGGAAATGCTTTAAACGCACCGACTAATTTTGAGGATGCTGGCCCTATCGGCCAAGAAAGCCGAGATCCCTGATGATCGAAAGATCGGCAACCGCCGTGTTCAGTGGCTTATTGTCAACATCACGAAGAAGCAGGAAAATCCAGCAAGAATAACACAATACCACCTACCGCCAAAATTTTTCCTGTTCAGTAAAACACCAAAAGTTCCCTCATTTAAATTTTCGGTGAAAAACAAGAGGCCGTTCACCTTCTTCAGAACGCAACGAGGCACAAAGCCTGATGAAGCGAACATGAAGGTCAAGGCGTTACTTAAGGCACTTCTTGAGTAGTGCTGTATCGATAACCGAAACTAAACCGCGGTTTCGGTTTTTACTTATAAACCAAAACCGAATTGAACGTTTTTTAAAAACAGTTTTTTTTTTAAAGCAGGTATGAATTCCCGGCAACTTTGCATACATATGTGTGTGTCTTTGCAGGGATGTTTAACCATAAAAACCTAATCGTTGTCTTTTATAAATAAAATAGTATCATACAAACTAATCAACGGCTTTGTCCGAAATGGCAGTAGCAGACAATAATGGTGACTGCCACAACAACGAACGGGAGGAATGTCGTCTCGTTCGTGACTGCTCAGTTATAAGGGTGGGCTGATACCGATCTCTACCGATATTTGCAGTATCGGTAGAAATCGGGCTCGGCAGATAATACCCTGATAAATCGGTAATAAACCAAATCGATGATATTTTCACTTCTCGTCGACCGAATTTGACGTTTGAATACTCCATTTTGAAGGTCTCTTCGCCAGCTTTCCAATCGTCCAAACTACAAGCAGCATTCTCTTACTGTTTAGCAAGGGTGTCGATACTATCGAATTTCGATACTTTTTCCGATACTTTATTGGTATCGTTAGTGGTATCGAAATTCAAAACTTGGTATCGAATTTTCGGTAGTATCGAAGGTATCGAAAAAGTATCGTTTGTTTAAAAAATACTGCAGTAGTAAGAGAATACCTTAGAGGTTTTGGAACAGAAAATTAATTTATAGAGTTTACAATTACACCGTTGTAAATCTGTGAACGATAAGCCTAACTAACGTTTAGTTGCCTAAAAAAAACAGCAGTTTCACTCTTTTTAATGGGCCACCTACCTATTCACTCTTTGTTTGTGAGAGTAATCTGCACCAAATAAATCATAAAATCCCAAGACTTTATTATTATAACGGACGGTTGCTGGTGTACATCGTTGTAGATCTGTGACCGATAGGCCTAACAAAAGCAGCAGTTTCACTCGTTTTTAATGGGCCACCTGCCTATTGACTCATTTATGAGAGTAATCTGCACCAAATAAATCATAAAATCCAAGAAGAATGGTGATTACTGGAACAGAATACGTTACAATTGATTGCTGACTGTTTATAGAAGCCAAGACTTTATTATTATAACGTTGGTCTCTGTTGTCGAGCATCGTTTTAGTGCAACTGAATCACGTGCGACTATTTGATGCCCGGTCAACATCATCTAGCTTGTTTCTGATTGGTTGGCCGGAATCACAGTCCACAGGGGCACGCTTCGCGCGCACTATTATATACATCGAGAATTAGTGTAATCAGAAATAGTATGACGCAAGCATTTGTGAAACAAAGATCAAATTAATACCACTTCTTTGTTTCACAAATACCTGCGTCTTACGTACAGGCCCAGAATCCGAAACTGAAACTAAGACTCCGTTTAAAACGCCAATCAGAACCGAGCGACACCATGTTGACCGGACATCAAATAGTCGCACCTACTGAATCATGAGCAGCCATCTTGCACAATGCATGATGGGTACTTTTCCGTAAAAATAAAAGTAACTAATTTGTTTTAGACTTACTTAAAAATTTTAAAAATAAACTGAATCTTTTGTGCAAATAAATTATAAATTAAAAAATATTTTATTTATATTTGTGTACATAAATAAAAATATATAAATTCCGGAAAGCAAATATCTTCAGGCATGTTAGCTTCACTAAGCATTAGGCATAGATCCTGACAGCAACAATCCTTTGTAACTATCTTGTTTTAAACTAAAATTTATTTTAATTTTTTTTATTAAGCTGGATATGTTTGTGTCATTAAATTACAAATATTAAATTCATATATATTTTCATACATAAATTTAATATGATTTTATAAAATATATATTTAAAAAATGTACTGTTAGTGAAGAAATCCAGAAAGCCTATCAAAGTAAAAAAAAAAAAAAAGAAACCCATTTGATGCTTTGTTTCATAATTACATAATTATAAAACATAATTTTTTCTGTATTGCTTTATTTGTAATGTCAAATACATAAAAATGTAAGTAAATTCCATGTAGCCTAGCCTAGTTGTCTGTAGGATACTCTAATTAAAATTAATAATTTTTTCATTACTACTATGAAGCCTTTATAAAACTTTTAAGGTTCATTTTCTAACGAAACAAAGAAGTTTATCTCATTCTCAACATTGTTGTCATCTGAATTTTTTCTGTGAACGGTAATTGTAATGAAGGATAAAGGAAGCTACAGATGAACTCATTTAAATTTGTTTATTCCTACTGCTTTCTTAAAAAAGGTATCAGTATCGAAAAAAGTATCGGTATCAAAAAAAGTATCGGTATCGAAAAAGTATCGGTATCGAAAAAGTATCGCGATACCGATACTCAGATTAATAAAGTATTGGTATCGGTGTCGATTTGAAAAACCTGGTATCGCACACCCCTGCTGTTTAGGAGTTGCAAGGCAAAATGTTAAAATTTTACTGATGTTTTGTGTTTTTAAATGATTTTAGCGTATGCAGTATTATTTTAAACCAATATTTTTTTTAAATAATTATATTTATTTAGGCCTATGCCTTATTGATGCAATGATTTCAAATTTTTTCTTCATTAGGGACTGTATCAATGATCGGAGCCGGGATTCGGTATTGGCAGATTTTGTCTTCGAAATCGGTATCGGATGGGATCGGTAAAAAGTGGTATCGGCCCAGCCTTATCAATTAATCTAACTGTGCCAACATTTGTATTGTTAAGCAAAAAAGCATTAGCACCAAATATAATAACTAGCTACAAGTTTTTGGGATTATTAAATATTTCGCCAAACGTAACGTGGTTGTTTACATCTTTCTCGATCGGTAGGCACCTTGGTCAGCGCAGCGGATTACAGATTGCTACTTACGAATCTCCAGGAATGGTGCATCGATCACTACGTTGAAGTTTTGTTTTCAACTAGATTATTATACAAACGCCAATAAAAATTATAAGTACGTTTTTCCGATTACAATTTTAAAAATAAAGCATTTTCAAAAAACAGTAACTCCAACATTTAATGCAAGGGTGTGTTGAAAGTTAGCGTTCCTGGACAAACAATCGATCAAAACTGACGCACATGCGAAAACATCAACATAGCGTCGCTCTGGATGCGGGGACATTTTTTTTACTTAAAAATGTCTTTTATCATTTGAACAACAAAACCGAAATCGAAACCGATACCGAGCTTCTTTTGTAAGAAAACCGAAACCGAACCGATTCGTAAAAAATGAAATCGACACAGCACTATCCTTGAGACCATTTACGTGGAACATGAATGAGTAATTTTTTGGCACACCAAGGGTATCCCGATGGGGTACTTTAGCTCGTGCTCACCAGTAGTCGCTGAAATGATGCTACTGCACCTCGACAGTACCTTTATAAATAAATTCATTCCCGGAATGAAGCTATGTAGGTGGTTTGTGGCTGAAGCCGTTTCCACACAGAATAAAGGGCAGTCCGCCAATGTGTAAATAGTCCTGAATGCATTGGACTGACAATATCAGCTTCATGTATGAGGAAGAAGTAAGAAACCCAACTACTGTTTTTGGATGCAGTAGGCTACTGGAGAGAAAGGGGGGGGGGGGGCGGCAGGATTGTTCCCAGCTTTATAAGAAACCTACAAAAATGGGTATAGGGATCCCCGCAACTCAGGGCACCCGGTAGGCCAGGTGAAAGCAATAGCCCAGAACGAGTTCATTAGGATGGTGCAAATCTCAGCAAGCCTAGACTAAGCGAGGAAACACCTGTAAGAGACCAAGGGAAGGTTCACTGAGTTGGGTTATCCACAGGGTGCCTAAATCACAGGATTAGTCGAGCAGTACGCATGAATAAAGGAGTGTGGTAGGCTGACCACCAACACAAGATCAAGTATACAAAGGAAGGACCAAGAGTAGTAGTTACTTATTTGGACGGCGTTATGGACAAAGTCCAAGGAGTACTTAGGAAAAATGGTTTTACATCACACGTCAAGAACACAAAGGGCCTAAAGGACCACCTGATGAAAAGCATGCCATTCCTGATGCCAAAGCAAGAAAAAGAGGTGAAGCCAGTGAGCAAGAAGATGAAAGCCCTGAAACACATTAAGAATGCCCGTGAAAGCATTTACAGAGTCGCGTGTAGGGACTGTGATGCCGTTTATGTTGGAGACAAGAAAAGGTATATGCACCAGGGTCAAGCAGCACATTGCTAATACCAGGAATGAAGTTGAAACGAATAGCATTGCAGTGCACCGCAAGGAAACTAGACACCGTATAAACTGGGAAGGCACCGTGAAACTCCTAAGTCCAACTCAAACAATGATGTGCATCTCAGAAGCCTTGAATCCCTGGCTATTCAACATCAGTCAAGTCAAGAAAAGGCTGTGCTGATGAATATCCATGGACCTTCAATCCCAAGCATTCAATTTTGCTAAGAAGCGAGTTTAATAATAAGTTGCTGCGGGAGAAATGGTGTGCCGGCCTGCAAGTTTCAGAGGCCATGACCACAAATAGCAGACGAACAATCACGATGAAGTGAGCGGTGATGTGGTAGCCTAACGCAGACAGTCGTTCTGAACCCCTCCAACTCAACAAAAACCAGATTGTCGAAAATTTGCAAGGATACTGGGACAAATAATACCTTTTCCTTTGAAATCTAAGAGTAAAAGACGTTAACATGGACTCAAATTTTCAAAGTAAGCGATATGACATTTTTAAACACCACAATAAAATGCCTCATGACTTTGCCCATTTAGGAACAGATAAATGCCCAAGAACCTAACACCTGACAATATTTATTTTACTTGTTTCTTAATTTAATTTAAACATTAAAATAACACCCAACCCAGGCTTTTCAAGTTCACAAAATATTTCAGGCCACAGGTAATCGGGTCCTTAGACTGGAAACCCTAGCTATATATTTCTTTTTGGGGAATTGGAGACACACAGAGACAAAGTCTTCACTGGTGTCAAAATAATGTCATTGAGGAGTGATGGCTCAGAAACAAACTCTACAGAAGAAAATAACAAAACAAAAAACACATCGAAACGTTGGAACTATCGAGTTCACTTAAATTTTCGGTGAAAGAAATTACAAGGTATGATGAAAAATACACTCGCACATCAAAGTCTACATTCTTTAGAAAACGACAATTACCAAAAACAAACACACACTACAACAAAGAGCGTTCATATTGTTGTTTGAAAAGGCTGCACTGTTGCGGGCACCACTGATCTCTATGTTCCAAAGTTCATAGGGGGCAATGTCTGGATCTGAAACTGCCTTATATAGGCAGCCCTGACTGTCTTGTGGGCCCCGAGCAACCTTCACGAATGAGAATTGTGTGGCACTCGCCGTTTGGCCGGTAGACATTAAAATGCACTCGCTATTGTCCATTACCTCCTTGCCATGTAGAAACAATTTTTGCAGTTGTGCTACTACTTAATGCATAATATTGTTTGCATTAATCTAACTCTCCAATCAACTGAAGTGGCTAGCGATATTGTTGCACACTTGGTTGGAGAGCCCATGTAATTCTGCACGCAATACTGCAAACCGCTTGTTTCTAGCTATTACACGGTTCCCAAGTTATGACAATTTAAGCATCAGGGTTTGTTAATCAGTCGCCATTTTGGCGAGTAGCTCTAAAAACCAAGTCGCCAACTGCTGAATTTTCCTCGCCATTTGGCGAGTGGCGACCGACATTGGCGAAGGTTGGCCCCGAGTTGACCGATCTAGACTCCTACAGTGATGGAACATACAGATCAGTGGTGCCTGCAACAGTGCGGTCTTTTCATAAAACAATATGGATGCTCCACGATGTAGTACACATGTTTGTTTGTGTTTGGTTGTTGTTGTTTTTCTGATGAAGGTTGACGTTGATGTGCGAGTGTATTTTCCATCATACCTTGTACCTTTTTCCACCGAAAACTCAAGTGAACGCGATAGTTCCAACATGTACTGTATTTTTTTTGTAATCTCTTGTTTTTGCCACAGTTGTAGGTAAAACTGTTTAGTCATGAAAATCACAAGTTTAAAAGTCAACACATAGGTTTACTTACGCAATTTGAACGGTTTGTTCGAGTTGGTGATGTGATCGTCGTGTTTACAACCGAGTTGCTAGAGCTTGGAGTATGGCAGCCTTCTTCTTCGCTACCGCTGCTCACCTCCGACTGAAGGACTTCTTCCAAGCTCTTGAAGAAGGCTAACTTGGAGCCGATCTGACGAGTAGTGTACTCACTTCGTCGACGTCTTAGGCTTGCTTTATTGCGCTTGTAGCAACCCTTGAGACTTTTCCACTTGTTTTCAACTTGTGCTGCCGTCACATCAACACCACGTTTCTTTAGTTCCAGGGCCATTTCAACCCAAAGTCGTTTCTTGCGAACCTGACGATCACTAAAGGCATCTTTACGTTCAGCATACATCGAGATTAGCTGGTTAGTGGCAGAACTAGACAGGAGAAAAATAACATGGTTGTATGGCCAAGAATAGGAAATTTAAAAGTTCATTTACCATACGTTATCGAATTTGCCGTTTTCATTATTATTTACTCAACTATTAAGAATAAGACACAGCATGTCAAGAAAACATAAAAGTAAATGAATTAAACAACAAAAAAAAACGATTTAGTAAACAAATAAATGTTTACAAAATAAGACGGGCTAAGTGGCAAAGTGGGTGCAAGAAAGGTTTTAGTACCGGTTTGATTGTGTAAAATAAGTGTCTCCTTCTTCCTGGAGTAGGTATTGTTAAGAAAGCTAAATAAGGATCTTTGATGTCCCTTAGAACTTTGCAAAGGGTCTTTTGGAAGTTTGTAAAATTTTTCCGACGTTGACTATGCACATTTTGCACTTGTTTCTGTGATCTTGAAAACATCGAGGAAAAGTCTACTTTGTTTTTTTTCCCGAAATTTACTAACATTCATGAATGTAGTAAATCGTTTCTGTGAGGTGGCTATACCAATCTGTCATAAAATATTGGAGAGCTTTTGAGTTAAATGGTGATCCTCCATCTATTACCACTCTTCAGGATTCTGTTTCTTGCAAAATTTGACTAAGTGCCAGTAACCACTGCTGCCTTTAGAGTAATATTTGATTACCACTACTTTCCTCCTTGAAAAAAAAAAAAAACATAAATTTCTAGTTTCGTCGAAGGAGTTTTCTCAACTTGGTGTGGAAGCAATAGGTCACGTGAATTTATATGTTGGGCTTGTCGACGGAGGGGAGATTGGACGACATTCTTGATGGTTGAGGATGTTTTTGAAATTGGCAGTGCGAGACGATGTCACAAGACTTTTCACGAAGGGGTGTGGGATGACGGAGGATATGGAGGCGTTCAACAACGTAGCAGAATCAGCATGATGCGGGCAGCTGAATGTCACCGTGGGCAAATTTTGGCCAAATTACTGCCGTTTTGTCGATTTGACATTCCAATATATCATTTTAATCGCCTTCATGAGACCTTTCCATTGGTTGAGAAGCCGGAACAATGGGGTTAGGCGGTGAAAGTTGTTCTATTAGGTAAAAGCACTAAACTTGTGGGTAATCATTCATAAAAACAGATTAGCTGTACAGA
This sequence comes from Lithobius niger, assembly GCA_023313725.1. Classification (NCBI taxonomy): domain Eukaryota; kingdom Metazoa; phylum Arthropoda; class Chilopoda; order Lithobiomorpha; family Lithobiidae; genus Lithobius; species Lithobius niger. The sequence continues at coordinate 1,320 of JAHWFP010252815.1, read as the reverse complement.
CAATTTTTTTTTACAATTGGTGTCGCAGACAGTGGCAGAACGTTCTGCTCCTGGGGTTTTGAATCATATAAGCCTGGATGCAACAAGTTGATGTGGCAGGCAATTTGCTTGGTTTGCTGGCGTGGTTGAGTTGTTTACCCTGGTTTAGTGTCGGTGGTTGGTGTCATGTTGATGAAAGTGACACAGTGTTGTATTGTTGTCATGAAAGGAACATGACGCAGGTAGCCACCATAGGGGCGTGACACATAGGATGGTGGCATCGAGGCGGAGTTTTAGTGCTGAGAAGAGGGACCGAGTGGGTGGTCATCAAATCATGAGGAGCAGCATCCGTGAGCAGAATTTCCTGAGTTGTCAACCTCTGAATGAGAGGTTTGCATGCAGGTGTTGTCAGTAACATACAGGAAGTGTTGAAACGCAGGGACGGAGAGTAGGTTCGGCGGGTCAGATTGGAGATAGGGCGACACAAAGTGATACTCCTATTCATGCAAATTCAGTGATATGTTAGAACATGTTGAAGTGGAAGAAAACAGATGTTCTTAGAAAAACGGGGTGAGTTGCCGCTTCGGGGGATAAGGGTTAAGCAGATCTGGAGGGAAGCAGCTTTGATGAGCGCAGTTGAGCGGAGATTTTAATCAATAAAGGTGAAGACTTTTTCCAGAATGAAAGAGTTGTGACGCTGATCAGCTGTCTGAGCGTTGATGGTTGCAGGATGCACCCTGTTCATCTTGCAGTCCAGGATGAGAGTAGGGATGCCCGTTGGAATAAAGTTGACGAGCGATGTGTCGAAAGAGGGTCTTGAAATCCAGAGGCGCAAGATGAAGTGTCATTGGTTAGGCGAAGGGTTTTCCAACGCAGGCTTCAAAGAGGAAGGTAGTCTGCGGGTGAAAGGTGTCCAGATGAAAGCCACACAGTCGAAGGCCAAGGATGTTAACCATGAACGGGACGCGTGAGTGAGGCTTCGAGCAGTAATACATGTTGCAATGAAGTAAGATATGGGCAGCAGGTCCCGAAGAGCTGCCATGATTCTGGGTGAAGGATCATAGGTAACGATGACTGAAGTTTAGCATAGCTGCCAGGAAAAATGTTGTGGGACAGTTGGGAGTGGAGGATGAAGGCATGAGGTTGTAAAGCTGGTAGGTGAGGGATTGCAAGTGAAAGAGCATTGGTCAGAATGAGCTGTAAGCCTGTGTAAGTAAAAACACATACAAAGTAGCCATCAAGTGCTGGTGAAACAACGAATCCACGACGTTTCGGTTCGAAGGTCGGAACCGTTTTCAGGTGAAGGGTTTAAAACATGTCAAACAACTTAAAAATAAAAAT
>JAHWFP010252813.1:22463-35542 GCA_023313725.1 Lithobius niger | reverse complement strand
CCCCAACACAGTCCACTGCATGCCTTCCAGCACTTTCTGGCACTTTCAATTTTTTTTCTCCCCAACTCGCATGCCCCTGCTCCCTCCCAGGCTTCCGACCGTCCTCTGGCAGTGTAGGGTCTGTATAACCCCCTTCCCTCCCGGGTGTTTGGTTTTTGGTTTTAAATTTATTCCCCCCTCTCCTCCGAACACCCCGCCCCCTACCGGTCCCTGCCCGCATTCCTCCTCCTGCTTGATGCTTGCATCCGGTAAACAAATAATGCGATCTCGCCCTTCTCATCCATCCCACCCGCGAAAAGTGGGGGGACATTCCCACAGATATTTTGTTGCCTTCCCGAAAAAGCCACATACGTTTGTTTGACTGAAGGCTAAAAAAAACAGCCCTGTAACTCAGAAAGTCGGCATTCAGTAAGCAAGTAAGCTGCTGCTGTAAGTTAATCTTTTGAAACAATTCACCTCGGTACCGCGCATCGCAAAATTGCTGCAGGCAATTGTCGTTCATTTGCCGAGTTATTCACGCTTGCACGTGCAATGATTGTTACCGCTCAATTAAAAACAATTCAGCTCCTTTCTGGAAGTCGGCAAGGACTCACACGAACCCTGAATTACCCTTGTAGAGCTGTGCTAAGCACACTCAAGACGATTGGTTTTTAAACATTTTCCAGAGATGTCGTTTAGCCAAGTAGAATGCACCAATCATTAGCTGACCTAGAGTGTGCAAAAGTGAAAATAGTAAAAACACTTGAGTACAGCAGTACGGTTTCAGGAAAGTTTATGTGTGTTCCTTTGCTGTTTCGACTTCAGATCGGTTAAACCTAACCTTACCTTAAGCATCAAGTTCAATTTTGTTTTCTAATTATGTAGATATATGATGTTCGTCGTTTGACTTATTACACTTCAGTGGCGTCTTTACCGATGGTGGTAAAAGCTCCCCCCCCCCCCAGATCCAGATTTCAAACACGAATGAATTCACCAACATTCGTTCACTGACACTGCTTTTCTGGTTTGAAACGTATTTTCTTCACTCCCGCGAAAATGTTCCGAGTGACACCTCTACTCCATTTCGTTTGAATTGCACATTACGTTACCAAACAAAACTGTCGTGTTAGGCATAAGGCCAACTGAGATAAACTCATTGGCCAATTTTGCCAGAAGTGATCCTATTCTGGCGTTAAGGTAAGTGAACATATTTAGTTTACTAATGAGCAATCATGTGATCATTTCATGTGAGCGGTAAACATGTGATAGGTTACAATCAGGCCAGGTGGACAAGGGTGCAGGGAAGGGGGAACTGCTCCTTCTGCCAGAGCTATCAGGGACATAAATGTTGATTCCTTTCCATGTCTGTATTGAACCAGTTCACAGTTTCTTTTTTCATTTTCCTTTAAAACTAATTTTAAAACGAATAATATCCAGTTTTCCTTCCATCATTTAATTCCTCCAAAGTCCATATATTCGATATTACTTGCCATGATTTTCCATAAAGTGGGGGGAAAATACTGGTGGCTGATGATTTGCTGATAGTTGAACAGGTTGTGTTCCATAGCTTTCAGTTCTGGGACGCAACCGGTTCAGATTCGAAGCTATCACCCCTCCTCCCCCCCCCCCAAAAAAAAAGTCACCTAAGAATACGTTTTTTTTTTGGTGGGGGGGGGGGAACATAAAATGACCATTTACACATTCCTAAATATATTTTTGGGCCAACTTTAGTTACCATGTGGAAAACTATATTCGTATGAAAAACGTTCATGTACCTAGGAGTACAAAGTATATTTTATTTCTAGATTCTGGCTGGCGTTGTTTCCTTGAAGAACTCTGGAGTCGAGTTATTTTAAATGAAAATATTAAATAGCTACCAAAGTAAAAAAAAATAAATGCGTGAAACTCAATCTCTTTTCACTTTAAATATGGCTTGCTGCATGTAATCTGCCAGTCCATTACCCTAACCTGGAGCTGACGGCATTGGTCGAGTGGACTACATATTCCAGTATGTGGAAATTGGTGTGTGAAATAGTTTTATGAGTTTTTTTTTATTGGTTCAGTTTGGATTTTAAACAGCCAAAGTTTAAGAAATAAAAGCCACAAAAACGTATCCTTTGTAAACAAAATTATTTGTGTTTAATTTTATCCCCCTTCCCCAAACCGTTCAGCTTTAGATTTATGAACATCGAACTTCCACATCCGTCTTCTTCTTCCTCTAATAGTGGAGACTCTGGTTCAGACTGCCACAACAAACGAACGACAAAAACAAGGAACGGCAGCGACCAATAGCACTAAAAATTACACCCTGTCAACACCGGCATGACCGACCAACGAACAACCAATGACTGATCAACCAACGCTGCTGAATGAGCAGAGCGACATCAATACAACATAATTATTTAGTTGTTCTCTACAATTATCACTTTTCAGAGATTTTTGTGAAAGGAGCATTACTCGAAGCTTTGAAGTGTTCTCTACTGCCATCTTGCATTTTGGTGATTGTGTTCGTAGCGTCTGGTCAGTCATTGTTGGACGGTGTGTGACATCAGTCCGCTTATGAAAAACTTGAAATCGTGCATTATCTATGGTAACAACTGTGAACGACTGTCTGAGGGGTTGGTTGTCATAGCGACAGTCGGTCAAAATATCTCAGTTGGAAATCTTGTATTGGTGGGCTATTATGGCAAGGGTTTACACCCTGGTCAAAGCAAAACTCGGAGGGTCGAAACCCTGGGGTTTTTGAGGCAAACCCCAGAGATTTTGTAAAGTCAAAAGTGACGAGCTATGTTATTGTACAAGTCGAGGGGAAGAATCCCCGGAGTTTTTTTTTTAAACACCCTGGGATGCCAAGACTTTTCCTATGGGTTTTTACTGTATGCTGTCCCACGGTTTCTGCAAAAAAACGCCAGGGTTTAACCACCTCGGCATTTCCCTCTCTTTCGGTTTTTTCCCAGATCACAGCTTGTCTACTGACGGGAAACAAAAACCCCAGACCATAAGTCCCCCATTACTAATGGGTCCTGCCTTTCTTTGCGTGATTGTGGCAATATAATATCTTATGTCACGATTTCTTAATTCACGCCTTCTTCGTTGTTGTTTGTTGCATTTCTCGTAGATATAACCGTCAGCCATTTTTACTAGAAAGATTTAGCTGATGTGAGGGACGGTGGGCAGAAATCCTTCAAGTCATTTCGGTCAGTTTTCCACAACACGAACGGAGAGCGAGTTTTTTTTCTCCGACACTCGTAATTTTGGGGTCGATCGGGGGTGGAGGAGGGGGAGCATGTTTGGGATAGCGATGCAGGCAGAGAGACAGTTTTCTCTCCCGTCTAACGGCAGCAGTCTGTCAGTCTTTCTTTTGCTGAACCGACAACAAACCAAGGGATAAATGGAGCCACATCTCGAGTTCGTCAGCTTGAAATCGTCTTTGGTCTGTAAATCGCTGATCCCAGCTGCGAACCAGTCAGCCAGTTTAGTATAGCGAAACAGACAGTGAGCGCTAGAGTTGCCACTGTTTAGCACTCCTGTTTAAGACTTGCCATCAGAACAAGTGCTGGCCTTTTACATCAAACATCAAACCCAGCTGACTTTTTTATCACCTTTCTTGCCGTCCTTGTCTACGTCATTTCCTTCTTCTTCATCCCTCCCACAATGGTGTCTCACCTTTGTGTTTGGGTCTACAATGAAGCCAATTAATGTACGTTTGGTATTTTTAACAGATTTTAAACAAGAACAGGATATAATTTTTTACTAAAACGCATATAAAACTACATGTGACGATAAGGGTGGCTACTAGGCTATTATTTTTAATTAATGTATTATGCGGATAATGAATTCGATCCACTGGAGCTAACGAGGTTAAAACTGTGGAAATGTAAGAGACATATGGTTCTCTGAGGATAATGACGCCCATCAACCAGATGTCGAAATATAAGTATGTTTTAACGTTTCGTTGTTGTATTGGCTTTTCTGTGATAATCAAGAAGTACATTCGTATTATTTTAATACTAGTTGTGCCCGTGTGCATGCTGCGCACAACCCCCCCCCCACCCCCGCCTCACTCCAGGTGTTGGTCTTTGGTTTTCAATTTATCAAACCGAAGACCGAACATGTGAATGGCTCCCACATAATTATACCCTCTCCCCTACAATTACTTTAATCCCCAATATCCACACTCCTGCCCCCTCCCCCATACACGCTTGCCCGCCTCCCCCTCCCCGAAAACGTCACCCCGTGACATTCTCCCTTTGGTGCAGCCCCGGAAAAGTCGCTAGCGTGTGTTTGACTGAAGGCTAAAAAAAAACCCGTATGACTGAGAAATCCAGCATTCAGTAAGCAAGTAATACCATGTTTAAGTTAATCCTTTGAAACAACTCCCTTCGGTAGCGCGCATTGCCCGCCACACACACTTGCCCTGGCACCCTCTCCCGCACACCCGGAAACGCCGCCCCGTGACATTTCCCCTTTGGTGCAGCCCCGGAAAAGTCGCATGCGTATGTTTGACTGAAGGCTAAAAAAAAGCCCTAAGAAATCCAGCATTCAGTAAGCAAGTAACCCTATGTTTAAGTTAATCCTTTGAAACAATTCACCTCGGTACAATGCATGGCGACATTGTTGCAAGCAACGATTGTTGCCGCCCACTTAAAAACAATTCAACTCCCTTCTGGAAGTGAATATTTAGGAAATAAATGCGCCTTTCCATCGTATCAGGCTGCTAATTTCGAGGGGCCTCGAAATTAAGAACCAATCGTCGTTTGGTTTAAAGTTGTCTGGTTTAGTAGAGACACGGGTTGTTTTTTTTTTGTTGCTCAAACGCCGACAATGGCACAGTCCACGCGACTAAAACTTTATTGGCCGCTTTGGTACCACAACACTACCAAAAAACGAACCCAAAACGGTGCAGCTGGTCTGGTAAGTGGCGCCATCTTTTCGAAGACTTTGGAAAAAGTGTTATAACCGAACTTGTAGTCCAAGGCCGTCAATAAACGGCGACATGGCAGGTTTGGTTAAGTGGCGCCATCTGTTCGAAGACGTTGGAAATGTGTCCCAACTCGAATTTGAAGGCGAATTCCGTCAACAGATGGCACTACTGGGTCGGGTACTAGATTGTACGACGGAATGGCGTGGCCGGTGACTTGGCCGCCTGCTCCCTATTATATATGTAGATACTTATTTTATGATATAGTGGGCAGCTTAAAGGTGTGTTGCCACCAAATGAAAGTGTGCAGCATCTAGCGCCATCGAGTTCTGTCTAGCACTTAATCGCAGCAAGCAAAGGAATGCATAAAGCATTATCTTTTTAACACAACGAATAATCCACGTATATGTCCTTAATTATTGAGTAAGAATTTGCTACGGCCTCGTGGAGCTGGGAGCAAGCTATAACGGTTAACGATATTACTACCACTAGATGGTGCCACAGTAGAACATAAAGAATCCACCGTGGCGCTATCGTGTGGCAGTAATGTCGTTAATCTTTACAGCTTGCTTCCAGTGCACGAGGGCGTACCAAATTTTTACTCAATAATTAAGGAGGCTCGTGGCTTGTTTGTATATGTTGATACCTTTGTGCATGGCTTTGTTTGCTGTGAGAGAACAAGCGAGCACTAGATGGCGGTTGATGCTGAAACTTTCGTTGGGTGGCAGCCCAGCTTTAAGCCCTATAATCCGGAAACTGCGTTTCGTCTACGTAAAAATATCGTGCAGCTTTTTTGCCGACCTAATCCGAAACCCGATTTATGAACAAAATGTTGCGATAAAGGTAGTGTTTGTTATTTTGGCGATGCTTTGTATTTGATAGGACTCTTTATCTGCAGTTTTGCGTTTATTCTCTGCGACTGTTTTGCCACATGTTCTACGATTATTCTTTGTGGCGAGCAATCAATGTCTAAATCAATGTAGTCGATGCTTCGAAATCGCTGCGACTATTCTGTATGGCAAGCAGTCAATGCTTAAGGGTCTAAATCGATGTTGTTGGCTACTTCGAAATAACTGCGATTACTCTTTGTGCCAATCAATAAATATTTAAGAGTGTATAAATCAATGTAGTTGATGCTTCGAAATCACTGAGATTATTCTTTGTGGCGAGCAATCAGTATTTAAGGGTGTCTAAATCAATGTGGTTAAATGCTTCGAAATCACTGCTTCGAAAACTTCAGATATCGATTGCTTCCTACTCTTGCTTCATCAAAATTCACGAACGAAATTGTTAGGCGTAGATCTGATTTTAAGTAGCGCTAAGTAGAGCTGACCGAGTGGGAGCTTAGAGAAGGAAGAGAGAGTGAGTGAGATTCTGGCATTTGGCAATTTCGTTTTGGCTGTTTGTTTGGACGAGTGAGCAGAGAAGGCCAGTAGCTGGCGTGCTTGGTTTTGGATGCTTCTAAAGTATCTGTCGTCGGCTCGCGGTTCTTGTAAGAGCATTTAATGCGCTAAACGAAGGGCACTTTGTTTACTCCGGTGCTGATTAATGAGCCATAAAAAAGCGTATCGCTGTTTCACTGGAGTTCACTTAAGACTCGTACTTATGCCAAGTTTTAAGTTTTCCTCTAATACTAAAGGATAGTTTTGCCTCAAGCTTTGAACGGGGGCGTCGGACGAAAGCCTTACTGGAAAATCGTCTAATGGGATAATTGTCTATAATAACTGCCTAAATAAAAATTGTGGAGACTCATCTGAACGGAATATCGTATAATGGATATCGTACAAAAACCCCATAAGGGACCCATCAAGTTTTCGCCGCAGAAGGTAGTGATATCAGAGCCAAAATGGCTGCCACCAAGTTTGTGGCCCGAACTGCGATTACTCGAGCTTAACTGACCACCACCGAGGTGTCAGTTAAAATTGAGTGATCAGAGTTTGGATGGAAAACTTGGTGGCAGCCATTTTTGCTCTGATATCACTACCTTCAATGGGTCCTTTTACCCTTATGGGGTTTTTGGATGATAACACTCATTTTCGTTTATGGTTTTGCTTTAATGTAAGTATTGACTGTGAGCTCCTTATGAAAATATAATTGTTAATCGTTTCTTGAACAGTCTAAACAAAATCGTCACTTTGATGTAATTACTGGTCGCTGATTAATTATATTTCCAATAAAGTACTCGTTGTATTTGATCGTAAAACAGAAACAAGTGAGCCGATAAGTTCGTTTAGTTTAGGCCTATTTAGATTATTATTATTATTTTTAAATCAAGGAGCCGTAACGCTTCAGGCTTTTCTTCCCTATAAATAATTATTAGACGATGAGATACTTTATTTTTTTTTTTTAGAAAAGTGACAATTACAATATATAATTTCGATTTAATTTTGAAACGGAAACAATAAGTTACTGGAGTATGCTTTGTTACTCGGCTGTGGATGACAATTATTTTGATAACAGATGGCGTGTTCCCAACGTTCACGAAAATAGCATTACAAATGATTACAATCTATGGAGTTTAAACGTCCCCAAATGTCAAACCATAAAAGGCACCTATATTGGAGTCAAACGTGAACTGAATGTAAAATTTCAAGCATGACGGTCGCATAAATTGTTTTATCTGAGTGGAATTACCTATAGTTTGTTCCACATTATGTTTGCAGGGAACTGACTGTATGATGCCACGTTTTCTTCGATTACGACTGCAAAAAAATGCGTACATATCCCACTCGTATAGACTCTTACAGTAACTGTGTAGAGTCTACAAATGTATATCCACATATTTTTGCATTCGTAGTGTAAGGAAACGTGGCGTCATTCAGTCAGTTTCCTGCAAACATAATGTGGAATAAACTATAGCAATGGTCAAGATTCTCATTTAACGTGTGAAGTAATAGTCGGTAGGATTAGCTTGGCAACTAATGTAGCAACTTTCTGGTAGCCATTTTTGTTGTGAAACACTACTTTCGGTACCTTACCTAAACGACCAAACAGAGCGTACCAAACGCACCACTGTTGGTGACAGTTTGGCTCATTCCCTGCTAATATCCGTGTTGATGCGACTTGATTAACGTCAACATCGTCAGCGATGAATCTGTTTCGTCAAAACTGTTACCTCGCGCATGCACAGACCTCCACCCCTGCAAACCACCTCCCTGAGATGGTTCGCAATTTGGCATTGCTCTTGCCTGGTCACATCTATTAGCCAATCCTGGTCAAATCCATTAGCCAGTTCTGGTCGCGGTGAAGGTATGACGTATCGAATACTCCGCTGAGCTTGTTGAGCTGTGTTGTAATTTACGAAGGTACTGAATGGCTGACGCAACATCACTGCGCACGCGCGACGTAAAGTTTGGAGCCAAACTGTCTGTAACAGTGGTGCGTTCTGTTCGCTCTGTTCGGTGCTTTAGGAAGGTACTGTTTGATTGGCTGAAACTTGGCGGGTTCTTTCATCTTAGTAGGTTTTGTTTCAGATGTCACTTCTTTTGTGTTTTTCTTTTCTTGGTGGCATCTTATTTTTACCCGTGCCCAGTTATCTACTATCTGCCCAAGTTATTGAATGGAAACGAATGTATTTTGTTTTATTAGTTTTCTATCATTTAAATTAGTTTTCAGTCACATAAATTGAAGTTTTGCTTTGTTGCAATAATAAGTAGCGCGTCCATTTTATCGACAATGTTCGTGTTGCCGATTGTATTTGTGGTAGTCAGTTTGCATTGTTGCTCTTTAACTAATTAAGAGTGATGATTATTTTGATCACAGGTGATGTTTTCCCAACATACAGAAAAATATCGTTACAAATTATTGCAATCTTATTAGTTAATGCCTCCCCAAATGTAAAACCGTAAAAGGCACATGTTGGAGTTAAAAGGGTGTTGAAAACCAAATTTCAGCCGTATCTGTCGTATAAATTAGTGTCGTACGCTCAACTCAATTCTGTTAAAAGTACCAAAGCTAGTGGCCGCCACGCAACAATGCAGCAATTTAACAATGACTTTCTTACAATGAAGTCTTGATAATTGAACTTGGCGGGCGAACCAGTCCTTGATTTCCAGCAGAGCGAACGAAAATCAGCGTTTGTTAACAAGTGTGCTCAAAATTGACTGCACTGCATGAAATTCAACTTGAATAATGCTATCATGGTAATTAAACCAGTTAATTATGGGCTCACTCATAAGTCATAGGATGTGTGTTGTGTCGCAGCGTTTGTTGCAGTATTAAGCCCTAGCTAGACAAAAAAAAAACTTTCATGCGAAGCGACACGTTACTACGTGCCTATACAAAGTCAAAATTGCAGCAATCATATGGTTGGTGTTGCGTTTTTTTGAACCGATTTTGACGTCTTTCTTACACCGTCCTGCGTCGCATTACAGCCGCAAGCAACCAGTCTGGTGTGGCCTTTAAAGGGAGGTTGTCTCCGAATGTAAGTTTGCAGAATATAGTATCATCTAACGGTATCTAGTACTGAAGCGCTGGAATGCACAACGCCATTTCTTTTAAAGACGCGAACAAGCCTCATGCCTCCTTAGTTACTGAGTGAAAATTTAGTACGTCCTCGTGAACCTGCGAGCAAGCTGTAGAGGTTAACGATATCACTGCCGCTAGATGGCGTCACGGTAGATTGTAAAGATTTTCGCTTTGTGACAACCTTCCTTTAAGTAAAACTGATGTCGCAAGTGTCCAGTAAGCATAACCAGACCAAAAGGTCTCCAAAGAAACTTAAATTTGACTCCGCATTGACATACAAATGATAGATGTGGCGCACCACTTTTTCAAACAGTGCATAATACCACTCATGCGTAGCACGGGGCTTCAGATAATGGCTGATTATTACCAACATAAGCATGACCCCTCCAAACGTTTAAATTGGTTTAAAATACACTTAGCTATCTAATTCCGGTCAACAATGCGACTGAAAAGACACAACGTTTGTTGTATCGTGCCATCAGACAGAGCGCCACAGGCAGACATCGTAAAAAGTAGGTAATTGTTTTGCTTTCGAAGCAATGACGTCACCAACTGTGGCATCTTGGGTAATCTCCCGCGAGTATAGTCTTCGACCGGAAATAGCTCTGATTTAGCTCTGCAGATGCGTTGCATTGAGTGGACTGACCCACTCGTCTAAGGAGGTCTCCGAAATTTTTAAGCGATTCGCTGTGTTACCGCGTGCCAACAGGGGGTCGCAACTGTACTATACTATTTTAGGTTCTGGTTGGCCACTCGAAAATCTGTATTTTATGATCGTTTTCAATCGCCTGTCACGCGTATGCACTAATGTTGGCGGTGACTGGAACCTTGTACACGCATTGAGCGTCTGGCGTACATAATGTCTGCGACGTTAGGCCTAACCCTACCTTGGCTGTCGGTACGTTTTTTGCTACTGACAAGGTACGTCTTACCGTTCTCCGAGTAAGTCAGTGGCAATGCCGTCCTCTTGAATTTGTTGTTTCAGCATCCGTATTGAGTACAGAGCCTTGATGTATTAGAAGACATGCCAAACAATCTTCCTAGCCCGTAAATTCAAACGTTTTTCACGTTGGGAAAGCGACGAAGCGAGCGACACGGTAGCCATATTGGTTCGTCTGCTCGAAGAGAAATTTTACCAGGCACGATCAATCCATTTCCAGAAAATACGCGAGAATGGCCAACCAGAATCTAAAATAGTATAGAAACAGTGCATTCCAAACCGTACTTCGCATTCTGCATTCTTTACGGCGCTTGGCCAACGCCGGAAGCGCCAACATGGCGCCAACTAACTTCCGGTTCTCCTCTGAATGAGATTCGAGAGAGGCCAATCTATACAATTTATTTATTTATTTTGTTTACAAAAGTATTGTAACTCCCTATAAAGAGCAATTTCAGATTAAAACAACCATTCTAAAAACAGAAGGAACATGGCGGGCACCCACGGTGCCCACCGTTCTCACTTCTGGTCTGGCCTGAATGAGATTCGTGAGATACACATCCCAGGGACCCTTCTACTATCTACCAGGTCGGTTCACTCAGTTGAACGCGTCTGAGCTATAGTCACAGCTACTTCCCGTGGTAAAGTATACACGAGCGAGATTCAGTTGGAACACATTTTTGCTCTCAAACCAATCCTCGAAGCAGACGACGCTTGTTTTTTCGAAACCAACAAAAAAGTTTGTTTCAACTAGTGAGTAATTTTTACCGAAATTAATGAATAATTATGAAATACCTGATCGCTCAATCTTTATTGAACGTTAAAATACACATTATTAAAACAAAACGACAAAGTCTTACCAAATTACCGAAGACGAGAGTAGCTGACGTCATTACGTCGAAACCAAAACCATGGCGTGCTTTTATGATGATCGCTTGTGACGGTGCTCTCCGTCTGATAACAAACGTTGCGATTTTCAGTCGCATTGTCGATTGTACTGGTAGGTTCATGCACTTTAAAAACAAATTAAACAATTGGAGCGCTCCGCTCCGCTCGGCTTACGTTTGATGATGAGTACTCGTTCGTTTGTTAGTCCTACTTTGTGTCGATTCATCGGCAAAATCAAAAGCCAATGAGATGCAAGAATCAGTGAAATGGCGTGAAATGGAAGCAGAGACGTCAGACGCCTTTGAAGCAACTCCCAAAATCTCGCACGGTTTCTCGCGGTAAAGCGATAGTGAGTGGGCCCACCCTATCAAGGCTACGTATAATCCAAGCTCCCTGACACATCCTATATTTCGTCATCACTCCTGTGGTGTGCGGCGAAGACAACGCATATACTACAGGCAAGTTGCTACAAATGTGAAATGTGAAATGTGAATCGAACAGCTCTTGGAAAATTAGTTCAAACGTTTGCTTGTGCTAGGATAAATTTTGCAAACAGTATCACAGTTTATCTGTAGCTGTGCGTGTCTTACCCTACTCGTCGGACTAAGTTTCTCCAACATTTTTGAGTTACTGCGACTGAATTTGCTCACCATGTTCAACCTTAATGGCGGTTCCCATCCCATAATCTCAAAGCGGAAGTATCACAGATGGCTAAGCCTTAAATCGTGAATCTCCTTGTTCGGTAAACACAGTTTACCATAATATATCGTCGTAGGCGCCAACAACGTCAAAACAGCTCTAGTCGTAAGTTGGTGATTTAGTATTTACATCTTTGGCGTACCTCTCTGCTTCGCGTGTCCTGAGCTTGATGTTTCTGGCAGCTTTGTCAGATAATCTGGTCAGGGCGTTAAGCCTTGAGCGGACAGACGACATTTTCGAAGAGTGCGATTCAATACTGAATGCCAACAACGGCAAAATCGATCTAATCCTACGCTGGTTAAGTGTGTCGATAAATTTTCCTCCTTTGGCGCACCATTCTTTTGTAACTAGGCATGGAGTGTCAATCAGTTTTGCCACGGTTTCATTTGTAACGTGTACAATGGTAAGGTAACATCATCTGCTATTTCAGCTCTAAAGTCAGGAATGGGCCTGTGAGTAATTACATGATTTAAAGTCACATAACTCCCTCCGGTATATTTTAACAGACTTCCTCGATACATTACCGGAAATAGTTTTATATGAATTCATTTACCTTTTATTTGATCGTCTAAGGGTACGATCCCGGTGACGGATGTGGCGCGCGTACGCTAGTAAGCTTCTTTTTAACCGCTCGGTCCGAGGAGTAACTCACTCCCGCCAGAAAGCTTCTGGGTGCTTCTGGGGCTCCTTTTTGTGGCAACGTCATGCGATGTTTTCACGCCTAGTCTGTGACGTAGTAATTCTTCGTGCACTTCAAGTCACATGACTTTCACAAGTCACACAAGTCACAAGTCACCCTGAGCTAAAGCCAAGTGAGATAGTAGCTGCCTTACTCGAGGCACGCAGCTTCAATCCCAGTTAACCTTGTTCTGAGCTTATCAGGAGAAATGGCGAGTGATGAACGCATTTATTTATTCCACCAAGTAGATTTGCTACAGAATCGGTAAAGGAAAGGACAAAACGAGAATTGGGTCGACAATTAGGTTTATACTATGTTTACCGCAAGAAACTAGGAAAGAAGGTGTGGGTCAGGGATGTCAGGATCCTGACACAGTGATGGACAAAACCAAAGGCGGAGAAGAAATTAAATTGCGGATTGAGTTTCAGACGTAAATTGTCGTAGCAGACATAAGGCCTATGGAAAAAACGTTTAGCTGCAGTACCAATTAAATTACAACTAGGGTCGGT
>JAHWFP010252813.1:0-17463 GCA_023313725.1 Lithobius niger | reverse complement strand
AGGGTTGCTCGCTACTATTTTTTTTCCAAATAAATGTTCCGAGCAGGAAAGACGCTTCACATTCAGTGCAGATTCGGACCTTACACCGTAGCGTGATAATAACCTCACTGTTACGTGTATTTGGATCCTGCAATCTCCAGATGAATAATAACTGTCACTGGGAAATTCCGATTTCTTTTGGATTTTGCACATGACGAAGTAGCTATTAGTTAATATCAAATGAAAGAATGCACCATAGTCGCATATACACTGTAATGGCCGCCATCTTGAAATCAGGGCCATTTTGAAATAATTATGCTTATTATCGTTAGATTTTCTTCAAATTTAGAACAGAGACAAAATAGTTGATACCAAGTGAAACAGTGATTATGCCATCGTCAGTAGTAATATCTAATGACCATCGTCTTGAAATTGGGGATCCATTTTGAAATTATGCGAATTGTCCCATTTCGTTCAAATTTAGGACGGAGACGATACAGTTGATACCGCGTCAAACAGTGAACGTGCCATCGTAACTAATAATCTCTAATGGCCTCCATCTTGAAATTTGGTGGCCATTTTTAAATGATGCTTAGTATCGTCCAATTTTTCGTCCTTAGAATCAAGACGATATTGACAGTTGAAACAATGAATGTGCCATTGTCATTATTAATCTGTAATCCACGCCATCTTGTAATGAGTCAGCCATTTTTAAATTATGCTTATTATAGCCTGATTTCCTTCAATAAAAAAAATGAAACATGTGAAAGAAAAATTAAAAAAGGAAGTTGTACTCAAATTCTAAAGTGGGTGTACAGTGCATTCTTCTCGGTGCAGGCAGTAGCCTACCGTCAACTGCACTGTTTTATAGTTTAGGTACAATTCTAAAAGTAAAAAGTATTAATAAACAAAAAACGGAACGTTAAATGTTAAGAGTAAGGGTCTAAAAGTCAAAACCTACAAGGAACACGGACAAGCTTTGACAGTCAGGGTCTAGGTGTAAAATTTTGTGAGTAAGAGGCTGGTAAGCATTAGACCCTTACTACCCGGTGGCCAGCTTTCGTCCTTAAGAATAGGAAAACAGTAAATACATTTTGACGAAAAACTGTAAATCCTCCTACAAAGACTCGTGTGATGATCCAGTGGTAATACGGTGTACGTTTCCTGCTTTGCTTTATGTTGAAAAGTTTATTTTTCGGTTTGGTAACATGACAGAACATACAAAGTAATGAAGATTATAGGTTGTCATCAGTTACCTTAAAATCTGTGAAATTAGTATAAAGGTAGCTTTAAAGAAAGTTCTTGGATTTACAAAATTGGCTTGATAAATCATTAAGCAAGTCCAGTGTTAGTATGATGCATTTCCTGCTTTGCTTTAGGTTGAAATTTTTTTTTTCGACTTAGTAATATGACAGCATATTCGCAGCAGAGACCATTATTGGTTTTCCTCTACCATAATGTACGAAAGATAATCAAAAATTCTAAAGCATTAAAAGACAAAATAGGAAACTTCACAAGAAAATTATGTTCTTAAAGTTCCTTAACGATATTCTAAGAACAAAGAAAACCTGCTACAACCGTTCATACACACGTTCTGTCCGAATAGACTAGAACTAAGCTAACCACCGGGTAGTAAGGGTCTAATGCTTACCTGACAACATTTTACAACTAGACCCTGACTGTCAAAGCTTGTCCGGGTTCCTTGTAGGTTTTGACTTTTAGACATTTAATGTTCCGTTTTTTGTTTATTAATATAATCGGGAATCAAGTGCGTTTGATAAATCCCCGGCATTGATGACGGATGATCAGCTAGTCTTAACCCATAAAACGGTTGTTGCCACTCTTTTGCCTGCGCTGGCGCAAATATGCTTTAAACAATGCTTTAACAATGATAAAAACAACAATATCTTTTCCAGCAGAGAAAGAAAAAGAATTTATCGGAGGAAACAATTCAGAAGCAATGGTGGAACAATAATGCTGCAAACAACAATGTCTTTACAAACATGCATTGTACTTGGTTTCATAAAGTGACGTAATCGGGCTTGAGTGAAAGACACCGTCTGCTCTCGGGTAACGGAAATGAATGAAGGATGGTGGAATGTATAGGATATTGCTGGCTTTCCGAGTGCTGGGATCTGACAATGCCGAGCTCGCGCAGCGCCCGAGCCATTGTTGGATTCCAGCATGAGAGCGGGCGATATCCTCCTCACCAGTTTTGATGCTATCAGTCCGACGTACATTGTTGAGCGTAAGTGAGCACGAGTGGAATACATTGTTGCGTTTAACCAGAAGAAAGTTTGTGTAGAATATTCGTTAACACGTAATGCTACAAACAACGAAGAGAGAAATGTTTAATTTTGAAAGCAGTGGCAATGTTGTAATTAACGCGAATTCTTAAACTATTTTATTGACGTTTGAGGTGGAGTTGGTTTCAAAAATTGTTCCATTTAATTGATTTTATTCGGTTGCGTTATTCCTTTTTGTCGAAACCAACGTTTGTATATAAAGCAGCGGTTGCAATGTTTTGAGTTAATGTGAATTGCTGAACGTTTTTTTTTTTTTTTATTTGTTTCAGTAAATTTATTACATTTGTTTGTTTTCTTCCACTTTTCATTTAACGCAAACGGGGGCTGGGATCCACGTGGAGTGCTGGGATCCAGGATCCCAGCCCTCAATCATGGATCCCAGCACTCCTCGTCCTCGTTCATTGTTGCGATCCCGTCGTGCTATATTGTTATAAGAGGACTGAGAGCTTCAAAACGGGTGAGAAGAATCACAGGATACATGAATTCAGTGAGCGAAGCAACCTTAGCGAAATTACCCATCTTCAAGAACCTGCATTATTTAAATTACACATTTCACTGTTATGGGGCAGCTGTACTCCTACATTTGCCCGTCTTCATGTAGGTTGGCAGAAATGTCTTCTCCATCTAGGATTGTATTTGGTTTCATGAAGTTACGTAATCGGGCTTGAGTGAAAAAACAAAAAAATATCTGTCTGATCCCGGGTTACAGGGCTTTCAAAAACACAAAAACTGCGCAGTCGAATTCAGTGCGAAAAAAAAAAACCCACAGGACATGAAAGACACCATCTGCTCCCGGGTAACGGACATGAATGAAGGATGGTGAAATGAATCACAGGATACATGGATTGAGTGAGCGAAGCAACCTTACCGCAATTACCCATCTAAAAGAACCGGAATTATTTAAATTACACATTTCACTGTTATGGGGTAGTTGTACTCCTAGAGTTGCCCGTCTTCATGACGGGCTTTACAGCTAGTTCTAAATAAAAGTCTACTTGCATTACGTAGGGTATATACGAACTGACGTTTATGCTTAAAATCCTTATTACCAGCAAAATTTACAATTGATAATGAGACCCCAAACTATACTACGCTTTACCATGAGTATATAAAGTTCCTCCACCATCCAAGGATGAAAAAGCATTTGCAACCTTAATGCAGTATTGATGTTACACATTCCATTTCGTCATTAATGTTATAAATTCGTTTTGCTAGATGTATGAAACTTGATAACTGCTACATTTGAATGAGAAGTGAGAACTGTTGCATGAGCACAGAGCACGAGATTGGCTGGGGAAACACGAAGACACTGGTATGCTCGAACAATGCAGGAGACAATCACCTTCGGTGTCTAGAATCTATTGCAATACAGCATTATTCGGCACACAAGGGCCCCCTTATGAATCTTCAAGGGCCGGCCAATCCTAATGTGTTGCACCTAGTAAACCGTGAACTCGACGCTTTGTTGCTGAGGGAGTGGAAGATCGACGACAATGCGGGAGATCGGCCCAGTAAATACCGGAGGCCACGCTGCGTGCGTTTCGAACTTGAAAGCAGACGATGTATGTAAACAAAAAAGATGTAACCAGAGTTCAGAAAAACCACCCTTATTGTGTCTGATGAAGATAACAGCTCAGTTATAAAAAATTAGCAGATACGTGAGTGTCTCCAGTTCTGAAAGTGTGCGTTTTTAAAGTTTAAAAAGTCCATTTTACGATACACTTTAAGTTAATCGTGTAACCAAACTTTCGAAACAGATTTTTTTCACGTAATTTTGTTACATTTACCATGTATATTTTAGTAATAGTGTGTTCCGAATAGCCTACAGCAGTGCTCATTGCTCAGTAGAATTTACATATTTTGCTCTGCATTTTTTTAAATTACCAAAATAAATTGTATGACTGGCACCTCTATTCCAGATAGAAACAACCTAGGACTGTGTTCAGATAGTAACACACTTCAAATCAGTATCTAATTGATAATCCGATTTTAAAATCCGTATTCAGAATCTCATCTTGAGGAATATTAAACCCTAAGGAAGCCTCTGAATTTTTGATTTGGACGAGGTCCAACAACTACGTGATTTGGACCACGTCCAACGACCATCGAGGACTGGTCTGGAGCTACTAGAACTTCGCAGAATTAAATTTGAGCTTATTACTTTTAAGATATTAAAGGGATTGATTTCCGTTGATCTACCATTCTTTGATTTGTTGGAGGTTCAGATTTCACGCCTCGACTGTCGAAAACATTTTTTTCTGAATTCGGGTTGGTAATATTTGGAATTCTCTTAACACATCACGCTGCAAGCTTGAGTTCCGCAAGTTGATAAATAAGTAGTCCTTTCACAGATTTTGAAGAGAATGCAATAATTCTTTTGGGACCTTAGCACTACAATTTTGGTTTGGTTAAAATGGTTCACGCCCCTTCCGGTAACCTTCCACAAAAGGTGGTAAATCTGTATATTATCATCATAAACGGATTTACCACCTTTTAATTTATTAGCGTTTCTCACAATCAGAGTCCTTCACAACGCAGACGACTGCACGGAGCCTTGTGTTTGTAAATCACCTTAACGCTTCCTTAAACTAAACAGGGAAAGAGTGTATACATCTGACACAGTCATGAGAGAGAAGTTATATTGGATTGTTTGAAGTCTACATGGACAGTTTACATTTCTGGTCTTCCGTTAATGCTTCCTTAAACTAAGTACAGGGAAAGATTGTACATCTGACACAGTCATTATAGAGTACAGTTATATGGGATTGTTTGAAGCCTACATGGACAGTTTACATTTCCGGTCTTCCGTTAATGCTTCCTTAAACTAAGTACAGGGAAAGAGTGTACATCTGACACAGTCATTATAGAGTACAGTTATATTGGATAGTTTGAAGTCTACATGGACAGTTTACATTTCCGCTCTTCCGTTGATTCTGCTGCCCCATGCCCATTAATTCTTAATCCTGGATGCGAACT
Organism: Lithobius niger; assembly: GCA_023313725.1. Lineage (NCBI taxonomy): Eukaryota > Metazoa > Arthropoda > Chilopoda > Lithobiomorpha > Lithobiidae > Lithobius > Lithobius niger. The sequence continues at coordinate 12,202 of JAHWFP010252813.1, read as the reverse complement.
GATTAATTAAAACTTGTTTGATTAAATACTGAAATCCCCTAACGATTTGTGCGTAAATTTGCTTTAAAATTCGCGGACAAATTTGGAAAGCCGATAGGATTATTCACATTTCCTGAATAATTGAATCATTCTAATTGCGTTATTGCCTAACGTTGGCATTTGGCGTGTTCGGGAAAAGTAGCAGTACTGTATTTGCCCAAGTTAATGATTGATTGATCACACGTTTCACGCAAATTATGTAGCGATGGTGGAAACCAATTTCTTCGGAACCTACAAATCAGTGTTTCGGCGAATGCAGAATTGCGATGCATTTGCATTAAAGAATAACTAGCCACCACGTCACTCGGTTCGCTCGCTCTATTGGCGTCGTCTTGCTTCGCTCGAGGAGACATCCTCTCGCAATTCGTACGCTAACAAACAGAATCTGGCACACGCCCAAAGACTTGGATAAAGCAGAAGGTCAGTTTTTTTACATGAAATTCAGCTATTTAAAGCTTTATAAACGCAGACTGCTTCGCTCCCACCCCCACCACCACGGCTTACTAAACGCCCACACTGGTAATGAATGTCACTTTGTCCCCTCCCCCTTTATTCTAGCCACTAACAGGAACATGTGCGCTTTCTACAGTGACTTGATGCAACACTCCCAAGTTTAAAACACATAATAAAAAACTGAACAAAAAACGGCCTCGCCGTTTAGAAAAAAACATTAGGGCTCGTATCCCCATACTCACAGCTGTAAAAGTACACGAATAAAAACGGATTAGAGTTCACTCGAACGCAACGAACTATAATTTGAACTCCAATTCCAGGGAGCAAGAACGGTTTTTACTCAGTGGTTAAATCAGAAAGTGAACGCAGTTTGTGTTTGAAATATTTAATGTTTGTTTGCATGTGTTTTATGTTTGTCTGCACTTAAGTGTCATGCAGTCTATTTTTTAATTGTCTGTGTTTGTTGTTTCACATTTTAACTGTGTTTACTCAGAGTGGCTATATGTGTATTTTGTGTTGATTTATAATTTTTGTGAAGTATCCAACCGTTTTGTTTATTTGATTAGTGCTGTACATGAATGTGTGTGCATGGAGGCTGCCGAGTCACAATCTTGTTCCCTGGAATTGGAGTGCAAATTATAGTTCGTTGCGTTCGAGTGAACTCTAATCTGTTTTTATTCGTGTACCTTTATACAGCTGTGAGTATGGGGATACGAGCTCTAATGCTTTTTTTCTAAATGGCAAAGCCGTTTTTTGTTCAGTTAATTTGTTTGCTTTTTTCGCTTCCATTTTATTGTAATTGTTACGGTCTGGTCTATCATGTGGACGGTATGTCCACTGTCCAGCCAATTTTGTTTGCGAAAAAACGGAGCATTAGAAATGCGTATTTCGTTTAGTTTAGTTTAGTTTAGTTTAGTTTAGTTTAGTTTAGTTTAGTTTAATACCGGGGAAACAAAGCCAGAGACTTGCAGCTGAAGAGAAAAAGGAAACAGGGAAAAAAGAGGCCGGGGGGGGGGGGGGGCAGGGGGATTACAGGTAGTGCATATGTTTGTCGAGGGCAGCCTTAAATTTGACAGTGGTGGTTGCCAAACACACCTCATCGGGGAGAGCGTTCCATTCGTTGATAACACGCACAGAATCTTCAGGGAGTTCAGGGAGTTTCTGTTCAGGTTCCGCCCAAGCTTTGTCCCATGTTTATTTTATGGTAACACACTAGCGTGTGTCTAGAGTTACCCGTCAGCTCGATGGATAGTCGATTCTGCATTGTTGCAACAGATGCAGCATTATGCCAAACAATCGCGGAAACAATTCAACTAGCTTCCCGACGCCCGCATTGAAGAAATAAATAAGTCATTCAGTCATTTCGGCCGCCCAACTCAAAATTGTAGTTTTCGGACCCTATGGTTTAAAACTGAAAGATTTAAGCGATAACCAAGACCATTTCATTTTGGTTCACGACAACCTATCTGTGGCCGACAAAGCAAACTAGCAGAAGATACTCTAAGACAATGTTACTTTCCCCGTGCCCGGGCATCGTTGCATCTTGTTCGAGTGAGCCACAATCCGATCTTGGGCACCTCGCCTATTGTTGCCCCATTGTTACATGTTGCAGCATTGCATTCTGGGGCCTCGCCGCCTGTCCAGTTTTTTTTTAAATTCTCGTGCGCAAACGAACTTAGTATTGAGCAAAGCTGCGTGTATTTGCTAATTGTTACTGAGAACAAGCAGTTACTAATTGTCTTACTCCTTGTTGGTATATTGCCGCCAGACCATTGTTACTGGACGTTCCCGAAAATTTCGAGGCTGGCACGAAAAAAAATTTGGTCAACAATCGTTGACGTCATGTATTGTTGTGTGATTGTTGCTGATTGTTGCAAACGGTCATTTTTCGTTGCATTTACGACCTAAATTTGAATTCGAGTATATGCCTAACAGAAATTCTGAGAAATTTCCTTTCTTTCGAACCCTTTCTCCAATTTTTAACGCCACTGAATGATTTTAATGATGTTAGATTCCAAGCCATGTTTAGTTAATTTCCATTTCTGTTTACAACCGCATTTCTGATGATGAGGAAGTGGGCAATACACATGAATTTATATGTACCAGCCTTTTTCTTTTCAAAAAATGAAATTCATGTGTAGTACCCACTTCCACGTCGTTTGAAGGGCGGTTGTAAACAGAAATGTAAAATTAACTAAACATAACTTGGAGGTCTTATGCATCCGAATTCTGTATTTGCCAAAACACTGATTTGTAGATTCCGAAGAAATTGGTTTCCACCATCGCTACATAATTTGCATGGAACGTGTGATTAATCATCGTGTGGTCATCGTGGCTGAGTGGTGAGAGAGCTCGGCCTGGTTGCTGGAGATCTGGGAACTGGTCGAACCTCTGGAAAGGGGACCTTGGCAAAGTCCCCATCTGGACTGCGGGCCAGGGTAGCGAGAGAGGCTACCATGCTCCTTTAGCGGCTATGGAAACTATTCTGAACAATCTTTCGGCTCCTACGATAATCGGAGGTTTCCTGGTTCGAATTCCCGGGTTGGCTCCTTCCTTCTTCTAAAAAAAAGTCTGGTAATGTTCAAAATTGAGCCGCTTCAGGCACACGAGCATTAATTGCTTCGTCGAACTTAAGGTTCAAAGAAATTAATTTTAAAAAAGGAACCATTTTCCCCACAAAATCAGCAATTTACAAGACAACAACGAAGCAATGGCCGGTAGGTATAGGAAATGCGAGTCAACTAGTCTTTGTCACCTTTAAGGCCTCTCCAGACAGAAGAAAATTCGTGCGAAGCAATGCGCGACTACGTGCCTACAAGGTCAAAATTGCTGCAATCGTATGGTTGGTGTTGCGTTAAGGACCAATATTGAAGTCTTTTTTACACCATACTGCGACTCCGTGCAGCCGCGAGCAGCCAGTCTGGTTAGGGCTTTACTCTTCTTTAGGCCTCAGTCCTTGTTAAAAGCGAGTCGCATGAGGTTGCAAACTAATTAAGGTGCCCCAGTTGAAAGTAAGTAGATTATGTTGAATGGAACTAAAGGGTACGAGGGACGCAAGCTCCCCCCCCCCCTCCCCCCAGCCCGGTAGACCACACCCACAGTTTATAAGACAACAAAACTGCTTTAATTTTCGTCTATTATATGCTTTTAGGCCTTGTTCACCTATAAAAACATAAATAGGGACAAATGGGCATCTACATAATAAGATCGTTCAACTCAAGATTATTACTATTACTTTTATATTACTATAACCATTACTATTAAGAGACTCAAACCATCACTTTTACAATCGCTTTAAACTATCCCTTTAAACTTACGGTGCATAGCCTCATCATTACTTCCTTGCAAAGTGGCCGGCAACAATAAGAATCTAACAATCATCGGCAACAATAAGGATGGAAAAAAAAACACTTTCAGGCATTGGTGGCTATTTATTTCTGCTTCTCCCAGAAAAAAAAATGCCAAAGCCGCCGGGCTAATGGTTTCAACTTTGTCACTTTGTCACTTCTACAAAAGCGTATTAAAAGCGTATTCAAATGTCATTGCCTGGTGACCGGGTCCGGAAAAGGGGTGAAGGGGCGTAAGGCTTGGGGCCGCTGATTGAGTGGGCGAACCGAACGTAAATGACCGTTTGTTAGCCCGTATGCGCAAAAATCTGATTGGTCGGGTTTCCATTTTTTGGTGAATTTCCTTGAGTTGGTGGGTTTCCATTTAGCACCATCCGTGGGCTTACTCTAGTAAACTATAACATTACAAGAGCGATAATTCTCAAATTTTATATTTTTAAAGTTTGAATTGACCGATTTTGTAAGAATATTTTGAGAAGTTTAGCTTCTGTAATGTTGTATAGTTGATGCTCATTCGTTTAAGCACCAAGGTGAACAAGGCATAAAAGCTCATTATAATGGCCGAAAATTAAAAAGAAATTTTGTTTTCTTGAATTTGTGGGTGTTGTCTACCTGTAGTAGGGACTAGCGTCCTTCTTATTAGTCAGTCTAAAAGATATCCGTTTTATTTTGGCTGTTTCTGCACCTTTTACAGAATTTCTGTCCGGAATTGGAGGGAAACCGCCATAATATCAGTTAGCAGCATATAGTAAAACTTTACCAATCTAGGGACCGTAACAGTTATTAGATTCGCCTCCAGATGTCGACATTAGATATAGAAGTCCTTTTTTTCTAATTAATCATCTCTTGTTCATTTTGGAATCGATACACTTTTATGCCACCGTGGAATATAAGTACCACCTTCACCGTCGGACGGCCCATTTGACCTGCGATGCACGTTTACGTGTTCTTGCTTCTGTTCGCTCAGCGTCCACGAGCTTCGGTGACGAATTTGGAAATTAAGTAAGGCACGTATGATCTTGTTAATTATAACAAACGTAAAGCATAATGATGACATTTGTAATAGTAACAAACTGGTGACCGCGAGGGAACGAAGGCAAAACTGCTTGAACGTGCGCCTCTTGCGTAAATCGTCGTGTAGTGACGATTAAAGGTATAGTATTCGAAATCCACGACGGCGTAGCTTCGTTCTGCATTCGAAATGAATGGGAGGTGATTGGAATAAGAAACGGACCCATGTAATTGTCCGACTGCCCTCTTTCTGGGTCTAGACGAGTGAGGCGCTAAGAGGACCTATAATACCTACATTAACCATGACTTCAACTCCCATACCTTTCTTGCTGGTCGCAAACTACTGCTGACCATTTCTTACTGTTCAGTGTTTTCAGAAATGGTGGAACGCTCATAGGCCCCTTAAAGTGGTACTATCACCCATTGAAAACCGTTCGCAAATACCCTGGCGCCACCTAGCCGCAGTGCTATGGTTGACCTGTACTGCTTGCTCCCAGGTGCACGATGACGTACCAAATTTTTACTCAATAATATTAAGAAAGCTCGTGGCTTGTTTGTTTCGCCAAAAAAGGAATAACATTCTGCATTCCTTCGCTTGATGCAAGCCAGTGCTTGATAGTACTAGGTACGCTAGATGTTGCCAGATTCTGACTACTTTCAATCGGTGATAGTGCCACTTTAAGCATACACAAAATTAAAACGTTATCCATAAATTCAGTAATACTTTCAACACCAACGTATAGGTTATCAGCCACTTTCCAAGGAGTGAGATACAACAAGCGGGCCTCGACATTGTTGTATCTTTCTGAGGAAAGCGGCTGGTAACCTAAATCCCCTTTCACACTGTGGAAAAAATCCGGACTTGGCGCGGGCCCACCCTGGACCCTAGCATGACTTTTCCACACGCGACTCTGACTCAGGGGCAGACCCGACCCCGACTTTAAAAGGACTTGAAAGTCGGCGTCTGGTCCGGACCTGAGTCGGAGCCGAGTGTGGAAAGGTCATACTCTGCAGGTCTGGGGCGGGTCTGGACTTTTTCCCCAGTGTGGAAGGGGTACTATTTATCATCCAATTTCACGATTTCAGGCCGACGACAACAATTGTATATCACGCGCACAACAAAGAACGAATCGTGCTGACGTTCTTTTTCTCAGCAAGTTCGACAATCCGACAAAGATGTCATTGTTGACAGCACTGTGATTCCTTGTTTGTTGAAGGGGTGTTCGTCGTTGAGTTGTCATTGCTTGAACGGTGAAGGGTCTTAGGAATCGAGCAAACAATGCTCTGGTCACGAATAATTTTTACTAGTTATCTGAAAGGGCTATTAGTTTCCGCGGTATGAAAATGTGATGGGGAATCGAGTAACAATCCCTAAGCGCGAGCAGAGATATTGTTGGAACCTGCTTGAGATCCTGAGCACTGGCGTGATATCCAAAAACAGGCGTGATCCGATATCCGTGTGTATCTCAGTCCTAAATCATTTTTGTAGTCGCGTCGTGTTCCATTGTTAAAGGAGGACTGAGATCGTGAAATTGGGTGTTAATAATTTTGCCTGTCACTGTTCATCCTACAGACGTTCGCCTGTTCACCATTTCAATAGCGTTGCCCATATTTCAAACGCAGCCTCCACGTTCCAGATTCTCCGTCATCCAATAGGCTGATGTGGGTCACGTGATCTCGTTTTAGTTATGAAAATCGCGGCGCTGCTGCAAATAGTGTTGTTCCGTTTTTAATTTACCGCTATTTTCTTTTTATTGCTCGAAGATTCTGTGGTGCTGCACCTATATAGACGTTGAAAAGGAGAAAAGGTGCCTTTAATGCCATTTCCGCTTTAAGTGTATTTATTCGAGTTTTAACCGTTTCCTCTCCAGCTTCTTTAATTTTGTTACTTTGTTGAGCGAACGCTCTTTGGAATCTTGATGTTGCTGTATTCTCAGCAGACGACTGTTGCTACTCCAGAAAGACCGACGATTAGTGGTCTGACGGATTTATCGAATGAAACCTTCTGGGAAACCTTGTGGCAGTTGGTCACATCTGTTTGATTGGTTGTGGAATTCAACGGTCGTTATCGCACGTGTTTGCGTTTCACCAATTTTATGATACCTGGGCGAACGGTTGCTGATGAATTTGGCACTCCAAATTCTCATTTTGTGGTTTGACACGAAAGAGTACAGACATAGTTTCAACCTATACTGTGCGATGATTAATAGAGCGAATAGTATGTATAGTCGCGGTAACTTATTAGCAGTAATTGTAGTCGCAGTTGTAGTTAATTCGCAGCTAGGTGGCAGGCGTATACTATAGCGAACGGGGCTACGTGATTTGTACGACCAGCGTGGCTGAACGTTGTTAATTCCACAAGAAGCCGAGATTGTAAATATGTGTTTTTGTAAATTTAATGCCTTGGCTCTGCGTTTAAATACAGTTTTACTATTCAAGCAAGTTTCACATGATCTTCTTCAGGACGTGGATGGTTTGGAGAGTATTTAGGAGGATCCTAGGGGACTCTTGTAACTTGTAACGAGGGTAAGGCTTAAGGGAAGCCCAACTTCGGCCATCGGCGAGATAGTTTGATCTGATAGGGCCCAACTCCTACACTGGGTTGAATTGAATTGTTTTAAAGTGTGCTGAAATCTATGATCTGCTTTCCATAGCCATACATGACGTGATTTGCCGTATCTTCTACTTCATTGTTGAAAAAGCTGTTAAACGTTTCTGTGCCCCGATTCGATTGTGGCATGTCAAAGATTCAGCTAAATTGTCCCTCTCATCGTACTGAGGCAGAGGGCGCGAAACTAAACAGCAATTTGCTTTAGCCTAACGAGGGTACTCCAACGACTATTAGTTTGAAAACTATTCTTTGGCGCGCTGGTTAAAAGAAAAAGTGAGAAAAAGGTTCTACACGTTTGAAATCATTTCACAATGCCGTTTATTTTATTTTAATTGAAGGGAGAAGTAACGAAGACGTAAAATACTCCCCCCCCCCGCGGCCCTTCAAGAAGTTAGGTCTATTAAGAAAAGAAATTTCATTTCAATGATGTAGCAGTTATTTTTCAGGGATCATTCTGCAACCAACTATGCTAAAACCGCACTCAACTTCTTACTGGAGAAATCAGTTAAGGGGCGACTCTTGCAGACGCGCTTGTTTGTGTTCTGGTGCAGAGAAAATAGTCCGTTAAAATAATAAAGTTTCACGATGAAATAACTCACGCCATCTATTCATTTTTGTTGGTAAAAGGAGGTAATAATCTTAAGATAACGTGACACTTTATTCGGAGATATTAAACGATCTGTTCCTATTTCGAAAATATGCAAGTAGTCGCCATGGTTACGACAATGTTTACGGCTCGGAGCAGACGACGCGGTAGTTTTAAAAATGGCGGTCGTCTCTCCGCACAAATATTTTAAGCCCCACTCCCAAGGAAAGCCCTTGACATCATCGCAAAAGCAGACAGTTGTTAGCAGTATAGCAAACTATAGTAGACAGTTATAGCAAACTTCGTCGACAGCATCCAGACAATTCGGTAAGTGACGTGGCAAAGGATGCGGCAGACTGAACAAACGTTTCATGAGATGCAGTCTTCCAAATCAAAAAGGTATTTATTTGCAACCAGCGCAGGTCATTTTACGCCGCCAGCCAGGAAGCGTCCTAACTCCGTTGGTACTCTAACTCGGCTAAAAATTTACGATGACTTCACACTTTCGGTAAATAGACAAAAGATCCTCGCAGTTTATAGACAAGGTACGTACAGTTCCCAGGTAAAATGATTAGAGCTGCCGTAACCGTTGATGGTGGTTTGCCAAATTTTGGGCAGACGGCAATGGGCGTCGTGAATTGCTTGTGTTATTTCAACGTGCACGAAAACAATACATATACCGGATTGATGAACTTGCTTCACGTCATGGTCATACTATGTTCATTGTTGCGTTTGCTTCATTGTGAACCGCATTGAAATGACATCGAGCCAGATCAAGAGATTTATTGATGCAAATGATCGAACATTCAAACTTAAAGTAGTCCATGAACTTAACCGAAAGCACTTGCTGTAGTGACAACGGAAGGGTGGGCCAAACTTGTAAAACACACTGAAAATGAAGAAAACAACTTGTGGAAAAGCGATGGGATAGCTGATATTATTGTGGAACGAATCGCCTGTGATGTAAATAATTCAGATAACAACTCAAGTTCAACAAATGAAGACACAGAGTGCTCAAAGTAGAACTGAAGATCTCTAAACATCAACTACTGTTTGCTTGAAAACAAAAACTCTTTTCAGAGCTAAAAACGGTCATTTTCAGGACTACAAAATCTTACGAAAAAGAAACTTCTTCCACCCCCCTCCCCCTCTTTCCTGGAGAATTAAAAATATGTTTAACTCAATACTGAATAAATGCTCACTAAAATTGCGTATCCTCTCCCTATTTTTGCTTCATCCTACGGTACCATAACGTTTGCAATATTTACAAGGGATTGACACGTAGCAAAAAGGTGTCACACAGGAAAGCCACAAAAAATTAATTTGCAACATTTATATAGGCTTTACTGACTGTAACAAATCCGTGTGACACAGAAAAGACAAAATGAAAAAAGCTCATAAATAACCATACGCCAAAATACAAACAGGAAATAAATGGCATTACGAATACGAGGTAGGATGCTTTGGCTGGCGACGTAAAATGACCAAGCTGAATAATGCAAGAAAGTCTTACATGAAAGGTAGCGCCATTCAGCTTGGTCATTTTACGTCGCCAACCAAAGCATCCTACCTCGTATTCGTAATGCCATTTATTTCCTGTTTGTATTTTTTTCCCCTATTAAAGACTGTTTGCTCACTCAATCAAATCTGTGAAAGTCATGCAAGGCTATCGCGTGTTGGTTATTGAAAAATAAAGAGAGGACATTTACTTTAAAAACGTTATTTAAAAATTAAATTATCAGGTTTTTAACATGAAAAATTAATTTCAATAACATTTTGAATAGCACACAAAAATAAAAGCCGTGAAGAATCGTAGCCTATATTGATGTATACTTGGATGAAAGTTCAAATCCACGAAACGTCTTGCCTAATTTTAGTGATTGCGAGCTTAAATCCAAAAATGGGGCAAAGATGGCAAGTGGAAATGTGAAATGAATCCGATAATAGATTCAAAAGTTATCGTGCATACAGACGACGGACACCAGCAAAGGATGAAAAGCTCCTTTACTCTGCTTTGGCCCGCACGTCAGTATATGAGAAAAAATGTTTAAAGGAGTTGAAGGCCAACGACAACGTCAGGTAAAGAAAATATTTATCAGTTTTAGAACAGCTGAGCGCGTAGGGATACGAACAAACGAAAATAGTTCGTTAAACGGCTCTCTTAACTATGCCTCCAGTCAGAAGTTGAGTGCGGTTTTAGTATAGCTATTCGTATACGTATGAACAGTTCACTGTTTTTTTTTTAATTAAATCTTTAAATGAGACATAGATTTTTTGGTTCCGAGGAATCTGTGCAGACGTAAAATATGATTCTAAAAGGTAATAAAAAAAATCCTGTTTACGTAGCTGCATTATTCTCCAAAACATACCTTCTCTACACCAACAAACGCCGGCATGTTTTTCTTCATGCCTTTCTTTAATTTTAATTCGTTACAGTACCCAATTTTCACCTACACAGAAAAATTATCCACCAGTCGAAAACTGACATTCGAATTTACCACGATCCAAGGGCCTATAAAATTATGTTCCGAAATTATTTAAGATTTTTTTTAGGACTAAGCCCTCGACCGTATTCAGACAATTTGTAGGCCTTCTCTGTTACAATTATCACAAACGTACCCATTTTGTAGTTGTGGATCAAAGTCCACAATCAGACTGAAAAGAGGGGTGAAAAAGAATTTGGGTCGTGAGGAAAGTATGATAGGTCCGGTTACGGCAAATGTTTTTTTAATTTTACAGTTGGGCATCATGGAATGCGTATATAACGGATCTTGTAGAATGTGTTAGTTTCATATACTTTTCAATGGGATATTTTGTTAGGCTAGTGCATTAAAAAAAATATTATAATGCGTATTCTTTCATAAAAAACATAGCAATAATTTTTTTTAAACCACAGCTCGTAGTCGTTTTTACGAACTTTTTTTCCCAATCCTCCCCCCCCCCCTTTTCTCCGCTGCAATCTTACCGAATCCGATAGTAGCTTACACACGTGCTCCAGTGCTGTGGGTACTTTGGTGCAAGGGAAAATGGCCGTACCGCCTGACGTCATAGAGCTGAACCGGAACTGAACGCATGGCAACAGGCGAGCGATGCTGAGTGCCGCCTCCTCCATCTCTTAAGCTCCATGATCAAACCCGGCGGAAAAGCTTTTGTATACTGTCGTACACTTAATTTTTAACGGAAGTTATAAGCACCATTACCTCGTAACATTAACTTGGACAGTAATTTCGATTCCGGTATTTAGAAATATTGCGTTGCTGCACGGAAATTATTTATTTATAATCATTTCTCCTTCAGAAAAGTTTAGTAACGTTCAAAATTGAGCCGCCAACACCACGTAAGATTCCAAGAAATTCTTTTTTTTTTAAGTGTAAAATTGTGTTAGCGAAATAGTCGTTATATCGTACGAACTGCTAGACCACGATTAAGTCATGTTTTTCTTTTTTTTTTTACAGCGAGAAAAAATCGGGACGAGTCGTGTTGGTGTTCGAGTTAATGGACATGAATTTGTACGAGCTGATCCAAAGTAAGTAACATTTAATAACACATAATTGGTTTTTTTTTAAGTCTTTCATCATTACAAACCATCGTTTCACTGTCACAACAAGTCAACATCGAACCACGCGATTTATCGAGAAAGTCTATACAAACTAATTTAGCATCATAAATTGCTAGAATCCCTTCCGATAAGAAGCACGAATTCCGATTAGAGTAAAGTGTACAACAATACAGAAGCCTAACAATAGCCACAAAAGATAAGACAACGTGCTTCAAACAATGCCTTTCAAATAGTAAAACAGTAGCTTATAGATGCTGGCTGTTAGAGCCGAGTTGAAATGTTGGTTGGATAACAATCACTGGATGTACGATCGTTGTTGCCATCCCTTGGTATATACTCACCCGTTTTGAAGCTCTCTTCTTGTAACAATGCAGCACGACGAGATCGCAACAATGATGGAGGACTGGGCTCAAAGGCGCAGAACTGGGATCGGATCCCAGTACCCTTTTGCGTTAAAGAAAAAATGGAAGAAAGAAAATGAATAGTAATTAATTGAATGAAACAACTTACAACAACAACACCGTCCCAAACATAAAAAAAAAAAAAAATATGCTTGCAGAATTCATGTTATTCCGTCTGGGAATATTCTACACAAA
>JAHWFP010252812.1:0-18243 GCA_023313725.1 Lithobius niger | reverse complement strand
AAAGGCCGACCGTTTTTGGAAACTTGGCGGGTTTTTCTACCAGTTTTGGTTTTGGGTGGATATGTATAGCCGCAGCGAGCGAGGCAGGGGCATTAGACGATTTACCATTAAACGAATTTCGTGTTAGACTATTTTCCGTTGCACTGTTATACTGTATACGTTCTTCCAATTATGCGATTTTCCAGTTAGACGATTACCCCTCGCCCCGTCCGAAATACTAGTCAGTGAGATTTACTTGACGAATGTTTTGATCAGTTGATATGACTCCTTTAAAGTGCCAAACCTTACAACTTGGCGACTCTTTTACCAGTTTTGGTTATATTACTTCTTTTTTTTTTTTTTGTTTTTACTTTGCGATCACTATTTTTTTTTTTTTTTTTAGCGTTGAAATAATTTTTTTTTTTACTTTTAGATTACATTATTTCATCAGAAATATTTTAATATTGAATTGGCAGTTAACAAATTTGTTTTTGGCCGTTGCATATATTCCATAAAAAAAAAAAGGATTCCATTTTTCGTTGTACACATATATATGGTTTTGAAGAGTGGTGATGGAATTCACGAAGTCTTCTCTTCGTAGTACTATTTTTAACACAAGCCATTCCGATATTCTAATTTCTATTGCGGGAGTTGTATGCTACGCAGGCAAGCCACTAAGCAGGCAAACCTCTCCGCGCTCAGTCTAAACTGTCGGGTTATGCAGGCAAGCCTTTCATTGTTCAGGCGGAGCTTGTGGGTTCCGCAGGCAAGCCACTCCGCATTTAGGCAGAACTTATTTGTTAAGCAGGGAAGCAATTCGTTGTTCAGGCGGAACTTTTATGTGCTTTAACATTTTAGTATTTTACGCCGCGTTACGGAGCAGACAGTTAGCTGCCATTGTAAAAGGCGTAAGGTTGAGAAAAAGTGCGAAAGGTGGATAGCGAAACTTTAGTAAAAGTGCTTTCTAGAAAAACGCGATTCGAGTACAAATTTCTAATAAACAGGGCAAGAAGAAATGTTGAACAGAGGATAATGGAAAGTTAATTGGCCATAAGACACAATGTATAGTGGAGTTGTGAGTTGCTGACAGACACAGCGTAACAGAACCGCATAAAAATAGCAGTTAAGTGTTTTGTTAATTAACTTGGCGTCACAACTCAAGTTTTTCCAAGCTTTCCACTGTGTTCGTATTTAGCCTTTGAAATTTAGCACTGAACTCGGGTACAGGGGTACTGAACTTTTGTGGAGGAAACGAACCTTCAATTTGAGTAGTTCCTTTTGTTACTAGTTAGTCATCTCATCTAGACACACGCTAGTGTGTCGCCGCCAAGTAGATGAGATATAATAGTTGTCAAGACTCTGGATGAATACATTGAAATTGTAATTGAGGCGGCTTCGCCCCAAGGCTAATGGGAGGAGCGAGGGTGGGGATGCAGGAGGGTTCGTTATGATTATGTCATGGAACTTGTTAAGTCACTTGGGTTCCTGGTTCATGGTCGTGTATTTGGAATTGGTTGAGGAACTTGACTATATACGGGAACTTACGGGGGCTCCTGATGTTGCTGTGTTGTGTTGGGTGTATGTTAGAACGCTGTTCTGAGTGCTGAGTGCTGGACACTCATCACTAGAGACTAAACTAAATCTTTAAACTAATCTTCCTTCAGTATCCAGCAAAGTTTTAGTTTAGTCTCTAGTGATGAGTGTACGGCTTGTGGCCATTTCGACTCTGATCAAATCAAAATCAAAATCAAATCAAGGCGGTTTCGTCGTTAGATTACCGGAAGCGGTTAACGCTCGCTAAAACCTTTTGAGGCGGCTCACTAGCTGCTTTCAGCCTACTGGTGAAAATTTGCCATGCGGCAATCTATGCAAATCGTAGGAATCGGGTGCAAAGGGTCCAGTAACGAAGTAAGCCTCAGTATTAAACTATGGGAATGTGTCACGATGATTTATGTTACTGGTAACTAACTAGCTAGCTAGCTAATCCGACGCCTCCCATGTTAATTCTCGTAGGGTATAAAGACATATAGGGAAAGTTGCCAAACCTTAATTTCTGCAGACAGGTAAAGCGTCGTACGGGAAAGTGGCTTTTTCTAAAATGGGGGTTCCAGCTCGAAACACGTGGTCCTGACGGGGTGCGTAAATGCAAAATTATTGTTGTAACCATTGTTTGTATTTTCATCCAACAGTCTATTCGCGTTGGCGTATGCGTATAGTTTCAGTACTTATACTTTCAGCACTTGTAGTTTCAAGGGCGCCAAGGTTAATCCTACTCGCCAACATTCTTGACGCTTAAACCTTTTCTCGAATTTTTTTTTCATTTAGCCAGGAGTTATGGTTATTTGCTAAGATTACGTACTGTATTGAATAAATATTAAAGTTAGAGCTGTAGGATTGCGCTGATCAAAGTCCAGCATGTTTCAGTAGTCTAAGAAAGTATTCAAACAAAGAAATTAAAGAAAAGGACAACGCGAACGCGTTAAGTATCCTGGTTAATAGGATTAATCTTGATCCCTGTTGAATGATATCACTACTTTCGAAGGCAGACTCTTTTTGGAAACTTGGCGGCTTCTCTTATACCATTTTTGGTTTTGGGTGGATTAATCACACGATTCAATGTTAAATCCCATAGGGCTTAATCACAGCCACCTACAGCAAAGGCCGGATCAGCTTTGCTTTCCACAAAGCTCCGCTAGAAGGCGCAACAAGTACTGACGCGACAAGTTTGCCAAGTGGCGTCATCGGTTGGCAGAATATGCAACCCTCGTCGGTCAGTTTGAAATTTCGCTGCTTGGTGTAGAGATGGCAGCACCTAGCAAACTTGCGCTTCCTTCTATGTCAATGGTTGATTTCATACGCCTGATTTGCCTTGATCTGATCCTACCTGTACTGTAGGTGGCTGTAGCTTAATTCAGCTGCAAGATTTACGACCGAAGGGACTTAAACGACTTCCCTTTTGCCATACAGGTAAAGCGGTATAGGAACGACCCTTTTTTCAAATTCGGGTTGCAGTTAAAACTATTTGACCGTGATGTGGAACGCAAGGGTGAAACCAGTGTTCCAACCTGTGTTGGACTTAGAACGATATATGGTGACCTGCGTTTACTGGACAAACATTCACGATTTAAGGCGTAGCCATCTGTGATACATCCGCTTTGAGATTATGGGATGGCAGCCGCCATAAAGTTGAACATGGTGAGCAAATTCAGTCGCAGTAACTCAAAAGTGTTGGAAAAACGTAAGTCCAACGAGTTGGTTAAAACACGCACAGCTACAGATAAACTGTGATAATATTTTCAAAATTAATCCTAGCACAGGCAATAGTTTGAACTAAGTTTCTGATAACTCTTCGATTTTTATAAATTGACGTTTGCATCGGTTTTAAGATATTCAGCATTTTCACATTTGTGGCAGCCTGCCTGTAGTATATCACTCCGCAGGAGTGATGACGAATTATTGGCTCTGTATTTCACGATTCTCGTTCAGGCGAGGGCAGACGCGAGAACGGTGGGCACCATAAGCGCTGCCATGTTTCTTCGGTTTGTAAAATTGTTGTTTTAATCTGAAATTGCTGTTAAGCTCTTAACAGGGCGTTAGAATAATTTTGTAACATAAATAAATTAATAAATAGATTGTAGGGTTGGTCTCTCGGCGAATCTCATTCAGATGAGAACAGGAAGTTAGGTGGCGCTATGTTGGCATTACCGGCGTCGGCCAAACGCCGGAAGGAAGATTGATTGCGAAGGTTGGAATGCGTGGTTTCTAGTACAGTTGCGACCCCATGGTTGGGCGGTGTCGATACTCGTGATGGCGAATTAATTGACTATGGACCACACTTCGGTACGTGGTATTGTGTATCCTACTGTCCTCCTATTGTGTATCCTATTGTGTATCCTATTGTGTATTGTGTATCCTACTGTCATCCATATATCGAAGCAGTGAACGGACTTTTAACTTTTATAGCTTAAGACGTAGGTGTAAACAAGGTTATTGGGCCTTTTGAACGCTATTTTAACGCGACTACAATATTCACGCTGTTGTTGTTGTTCTTCTTCTCATTGGGAAAATTTTGCTGTCACCTAGAGGTCGAACCAACAAACTAATTTTCAATTTTTATAGCTTAAAACGTAGGTATTAATAAGGACCAAGGACTTTTGAACGCTATTTTAATATAACTACAAAATTATTGTTCTTGTTCTTCTTCTTGTTGGGGGAAATGTTGCTCTACCTAGATGTTGAACCAGTATACCGACATACAACTTTTGTACCTTAAAACTTCGGTATTAACAAGGACCAGGGCCTTTTAAATGCTATTTTAACGTGACTGATTTATTTCAAAAAAGCGTTCGCATCAGTTGTCTCATATTAAAATTCTAATTATTAATTTACCTGTAATACAAGAAAAAAAAACAGATATAAGTATAAAAAAAAAACGCTGTAAAAGAAGCTCCAGCTTATTTTTTTTTTGTGTGATGCTGACGATTCTTTTACACGTATTAGTGCGATGCTGTTGGCTTACATGTCTTTTTCTTGTGTCTGTTCCTTAACTATACAGCATTATTTATTTTAAGGCTTACAAAGATAGAGCCTCTTTTACACGTACTATAGTCCGACACTGACGGCTTGTATGTCTTTTTCTTTTGGCTGTTCCTTTAGAGCATTAAGCTTTTTTTTAAGGCTTAGAAAGCTGGAGCCTCTTTTACACCTATTACTCCGACACAGATGGCTTACATGTCTTTTTTATGTGTCCGTTCCTTTAGAGCATTAAGCTTTTTTTAAGGCTTACAAACCTGGAACCTCTTTTACACGTATTAGTGCGACACTGACGGCTTACATGTCTTTTTCTTGTGTGTGTTCCTTTAGAACATCAGGTTTTTTCAAATTTTCCTTATTTTACACGCTTAAGCGTTTTTTTTTAACTGCTTATGCATGTAATGCATAAAGCAGTTATTGAAATACAGTCGGGGAAAAAAGGGGCTTGCGTCGTGAGCTATTGTTAAATGACGTTTCGTCCCACTTCAGTCGTTTATTTGAACGGGTCATGCCTATGACCTTTAGCGTATGGCCGGAAGTGACTGAAATATTAGTCGATTTTTCATGATTTCGATTAGAAGACGTGCCAGCAAATTGTAGGCGTTGTTATTGAACAGTTTATGGCTAAATCGTTTGCATATGAAGGGTTGTAGGTCCTTGACTATAAATTTTTGCCAATTATGTTTCTGTACGAAAAAAGAGTTGAACCAGAACTTGCCCAGCTTATTTCAGGTTTTGACAACATGCACGGAAAACGGAATTCCATCCGTTGTTGGGCTATTGGCGAACCACTGAAAAAAAAATGGGGGCTACTTTACGGTTCGCCGGGAATGCTGTCCTAGGATTCTATACGTATTGGTAATTCTGGTAGTTATGTGGCTCCTGCTAATTAGGTAATTATTGTATAATCGATTATTTAGTGTAACAGTTTGTTATAGTATAATCAATTCAACAAACGTGTGAGACAACTGGATAGTGCGTACTAGGTGCGTAGCTAACGGAATAAAGGCAGAATTATAAATTAATTCCACGAGCACTTACGATAGTAAAATAAACAATAGAGGGAACAATTTTACTTTACGCGGCTTTTGGGAAGAATAAGGGCTCCTCACCGATTGATCTCTCGTTGGGCTAGAATGACGTAAAATGATCAACTGAACAACATTTTTGCATACAATTTTTGGGGCAAAGGCTTCGTTTGGCTGTCAGAAATTATTGAAAGCCGCACTCTTTGCGCTGACGGACGAACGTCTGTTTTCTTCCCATGTTCTCAGCTGATATTTTTTTCCCCCGTAAACAGTTCAGATAGGTTGGTTGTTATTGTAAATGGTGGGTTGTTATTGTCAGTTTCGTGTGGTTTTGTTATTATTGTCGGTTAAGTTAGGAGCTGGCTTCGGCATTTCACTTGAGGTAATGAACTGGTTGGGGTTTGGCGTTTCACTTGCTGGACTTTCGCCCAGTTTCATGCTTTCTGGCGTGGGGTGGTGCTAACTTTGGACCTTCACCGCGGCCAAACGGTGCGTTTGTCCCAAAAATGGAAGAGGAAAACATTACTCAGCAGGTAATTCTTAGTCCATTAAAAAAAAATCGGACGAGAGCCCGTTTTCTTCCCGTGTTCCCTTTACGCACATGGCCCGAAATTAAAAAAAAGAGAAAAAAACCTACCTTTAATTTTCACGGAAGGCACTAAAAATAATAATCCTAAATTGCGGAAACTCGTTAAATCATCATAAACATAACCTAACAATTAACTGCCCCAGTATGAAATGCCAAACCCCAACCAGTTAACTACGTCAGTATGAAATGCAAAATCCCAAACTTACCTAACCTAACCTAACTGACAACAACAACAAAACCACACGAAACTGACAATAACAAGCCGCCTATCGGAACCACCCAACAGAGAGCTTCGTCTTTCGTCTATGAAAATAATAATGTTGCGATTTTTTGCATAAGCAGTTTATGTATTTCTTTATGAAATTCTTGTTAAAATACTAATCCATTGCATGAACTGACATGAAACAAAGTATTGCGTGTCAGAAGAGAACGGTTGTCACCTGTGTGAATGTATTTTAAGTCGATCAGGGTGATGCAATGTGCATGGATGTAATCTTCACACAATAGGCGTTTGAATTTTATCACAACTCCGTATTAATACAGCCTGTTGTAACCACTGTGTGTATCTCAATAATAAAACCTCGCTCCTTGTGCGAGTTATAGAGGTTTCATCCCAGTCGGCCTTAAAGGTATACATCCCCCCCCCCCCCCCCCACGCCACTTTTCTGAATCCTCCAGATCTAGTACGGCCCAAAAGTTCTATTTACTTACCTTTAGTCAATTCATTGCTAAAAATCCGTTTTAAAATGGGGCGTCTGAGATTTTCTGTTGAGTATTGGGAAGTAATTTAATAGCATCGTGCAATCGATTGTATGATCCTTTATAATAACCATGACGTTTCATCTGTGTGCACGTACTAATTTTTAATCGTTTGCTAATAATTACCATGAGATCAAAAATCTAAAAGACTAATGCGGTAAAAATTGAAATTATTTATGCCAATAGATCGCCGAATAAAAATTATGAGATGCTAGCCGAAAAAAATTATAAAGTGTAATGTTAAAATACGAAAATCATTCCAGTTTGCGACGACACAATTTTTGTGTTCATATGCTGTTTCGTCTACTACCTCCAAGGCCAACTGAGATAGTAGCTGCGGTCCTCGCTACGAGGAACGTCGCTACTACCTCAGTTGTCCTTGTATTAGTACGCCGAGCCTCGTGCAATGATGCAGTGGTAACATGCGCGGCTGGCGACCTGTGCGTGGCTGTTATAAGGCAGGCGGAATGTACCTTTAATCGTCTTGACTGTACTGAGACCTCGCTGAGGCGTTTTTAAGACTACGAGGCGAGTTACTTTAAAGTCTGTATTTCATTTTTTCCTTTAACTGACACTAAAAAAGCATTGGGACGTAAGGGGGTAAATTGTTACGAGCCCGGGTGCCGTTGGAATTAGGTCATCCGCCCCAGTGCGACCCTGCGGCCACGTGTAATACAAATTCCTCTGCTCGTTACCCGCCCACCCATCGTTAAAAGAAAAAAAAAATACAAATGCATTGTGAAGCAGAGACCAAAAATAACTATTGTATCGTGACATTTGTGTTAGTTTGAAACTTGAGCCATAAGCTTCCGGTCTAAATCATTTGTATGCTGACGACGAAGTCCAAGTAGGCGGAATAAGGAATGTTTGTCCACTGGTCAATGAGGAGCGCGTGGGTATTCGATCCACCCTTAGTGCCCGAATTAAAAAAAAAATTTAAGATCCCACGTCGTGAGGCTTGTTAGAAATTTGCATCGCACAACCCAAGCAATCTTCTTATGAGGTTGAATAACCCCTACACTCGTTTTGGTGTACATTAGTATCATGTTAGCACTCTCCGTGTAATTAGGCCTATATTTGTATACGATTAGGCCTGTATGTGAGTAATTAGGCTTATATTTGTGTTATTAGGCCTATATTTGTGTGACTATAGGCCTACATTTGAGTAATTAAGCCTGTATTAGTATACGATTAGGCCTGTATGTTATTAGGCCTATATTTGTTTGACTATAGGCCCGTATTTGAGTAATAGGCCTGTTTGTGACCACGATGGGTGGTCGGGTAATGAGCAGAGGAATTTTGTATTACACGTGGCCGCAGGGTCGCACTGGGGCGGATGGCCTTCCAACGGCACCCGCGCTCGTAACAATTCACTCCCTTACGTCCCAACGCTTTTTTAGTGTTAGTTGAAGGAAATAATTAGGTCTATATTTGAGTAGTTAGGCCTATACTTGTATGACTAGGGCTATATTTGAATAATTAATAATAATAATAATAATAATAATAATAATAATAATAATAATAATAATAATAAAATTCAGTCGTTAACGGAAGGGAAATGACAGAACAAATTGAACACGTCATGTAGTTGAATACAACTACCATCCAAAGAGAGAATTAATAGTAATTATACATTTCTTCTATACTATGGGCTTTTATCTGGTTTTAAAAATCATGATGTTAGCAGCCTCAACGACCTCTGATGGAAGAGAATTCCAAAGTCGTTCTGCACGCAGGAGGAAGAAATTGTGTCTACAATTTAATGTAGCCTTGCACCAATCGAAGCGCCACCTATGACCATGAGTACGTGAGTCTGCTTTGCAGGTAATTAACGCCAGCCCATCATCCTGGTACGAATTACCTCGCACAAGTGAGTAACAAGTGTGCAGGTCGATCTGACGACGGCTAAAATATAGACTCTCCAGTGATAAGGCAGCCAAGCATTCAGCACCACAGCCACCTACAGTAAAGCCCGTATCATCTTTGCCTTCCACAATGCTCCGCTAGAAGGCGAAACAAATACCGACGCGACAAGTTTACCAAGTGGCGTTATCAGGTGGCAGAATTTGGAACCCTCGTCGGTTAATTTGAAATTTCTCCGCTTGGTGTGGAGATGGCAGCACCTAGCAAACTTGCGCTTGCTTCTATGTCAATGGTTGATTTTAGTTGACATTTTTGGTCTGATATGACACGGCCTTCACTGTAGGTGGCTTTGTCAGCACACGATAAATCTCGTATCCCTGGCAAATACTTTGTAAATCGTCGTTGTACACGCTCAATTTTTCTAATATAAGTTAACAAGTACGGTGGCCAAATGACTGAGTTGTATTCAAGGACTGGACGGACATAAATTAAAAAAAAAACTTGCACAAGTGTTTATGCACAGCTATTACGCTTAAATTACTTCCATATCAAATAAGCTATTTGATGTCCCTTGGCCGCGACCAGTGCACAATGAGCCAAAAAGGTCATCCCTGAGAAGAATACCAAGGTTAAGGAAAATTGGAAATAGGCCATCAGCGGAAATTATACACTTGATATAACGTAGTTTAGTAAGCCACCTTTATGCACCTATTCGTCGGTGCTGAACTACGTTGTTTCTAGTGTATAATTTTCGCTGATGGCTTATTTCCTATTTTCCTTAATATTATTTACAGCGATTTATGTCTATTTATTTACGAATACCAAGATCGCAGTGTTGTGAACAGTATCTAATGGGGTGTCCCCCATTAAACATTATCCAGTGCACCTCCAAAAGACATAACTTCACACTTGTCTGGTGCCAGAGGGAGCTGCCATTCACGTGACCACTGATAAATTGGGTTTAATGACGCTTGGAGTGTGCTTAATTCGTCCTTGGTGACAACCCTCTGTGTCAATTTAGGGTCACCTGCAAACAGGTGTAAAAAACTATCCGATATGTCGTGTGAGAGTGTATCAATATAAAAAGTAATGGGCCTAACACACTGCGCTGTGGTGCGCCACTTAGAACATCAATAGGATAAGAAAGGATGCCATCGATTCGGACCGTCTGTATTCGATTTCTTAAGAAGACAGATCTCCACTATGAATCTTACCTCCAACGCCCAAACTCTTCTGGCACAGCAGCAACTTAGTATGAGACACACGATCAAATGCTCTGGCAAAAATCCAGATAAATGACATGAATAGGACTGTCAGAGTCCATCGCTAATGTCCAGAAATCAATACATCGTAAAAGCTGAAAAGTAGATGATCTTCCAGCCAAGAGGCCGAACTGGTTTTTGAACTCGCAAATAGCACTTTGCAGCGTCGCTCACTATTCTTTCAAGTAATTTACAAGCACTACAGATTAATGAAATTGGCCATGTAGTTGGTAGCAGCACTAGGATCTCCCTTCTTAAGTCTTGGGGTAACTACTGCTGTTTTCCAGTCTAATGGGAGAGCTCCATCCGTTAGGAATTGTTTAAAAATACGAAACAAGGGCTGCACCAAGAAATCTGCAAGCTTGACAAATATCACAGCTGGCAGATTATCAGATCCAGCAGCGCCTTGAAGGTTTAGGCTTTTGATAGCATTAATAACCCTACTTCCGGTAAGTGGAACATCCAATAATTTGGCACCAATGCAATATTTGGCTCCAAACCATTATCCTTTGTGAATACGGCTCCAAAGCGGATATTGAACAGTTCTGTTCTATAGTGTCCGCGGCTTATCTTGAGTTCGCCCCAAAACGGACACAGATAATTGATTGTATATTTTTGGTAGCAGAGTGCCTTGTTGATATCCTAGATGGTTATAAGAACAATGGCGGCCGTCGATTAAAGCCGCTCCCTCCAGGAAGACGTAGCCGCTCGTAAAATACTGCAGGACGCAAGATATGCTGCGCACACAATAGCTTTAGAATCAGTAATTAGTGCACTGTCCTGGAAACGTAACGGTGCTATCACCTTATGTGAATTTAAATGCCGCCGAAAGTATTTATGCAAAATGGTCACGTCTTTTGCTGTGGCTACCTTTAATTCACAAGCTTTAATTTCACTATTAATTACCTTTCCGTAGTGTGCAGAAGAGGTTTGTATGCTTCCGATGAAGCTGTATCTTTAAATTGTTTAAATTTATGCCAGGCGTCGTATTTCTTTCTTCCAGCAATCCTAGTTTCGTGAGAGTTATACTAAAACTACTTTTCTTGGCGGAAGCCCGCATAGGAACACAAAAAGCTAAGATATTTTCTAGGATATTCTTAAACTCGAGCCACATCGCGTTTAAACTATCTGTCACAGTGAGTAAACCTCGACTCCCACCAGACTTCTTTCAGAAGTTGACCCACCATATCAAAGTTAGCCCCTGGATAATACCGTGGGTTTTCACTTAGTGGGATTCACCTGGAACCTGGAACCTGGTGCCTGGAACGTTACAAAAAACCAAAAACAAATTATTGTGTGCGCGGCGTATCTTGAATCCTGCAAGTATTTTGTGATCGGCTACGTCTTCCTGGAGGGGGTGGCTTTAATCGATGGCCGCCATTGTTTTTGTAACCATCTTGGATATCAACAAGGCACTCTGCTGCTGAAAACGTACAATCGATTATCTGTGTTCGTTCTGCGGAGAACTCAAGATAGGCCGCGGACACTATAAGACTGTATTTGTGCGAGTAGGCCTATATTCGAGTGATCAGGCCTATACTTGATTAATTTTGCATTTATATGTTTAACAAAAAACATAGTAATTGGAGTAACGGATAATTATGACAATGGTGGTGCCCGTGATAGTCCCCCTTCCCGATCACGCCGACACACGAGGTTTGGCATACCTCCACACTGCTACCACTTCCCTCAAGGAAAGTAGACTTCTTGCAGTTGAAGTAGGCTAGCTATGGAATGAACTTTAAATACACTTATTCTTATAATTCTGTACATTTGGGAAATACGTTTATATACCCACAATAGACACGGCTGACTAATCCAGTCAGTTGATCACACAGATCACGATCACCAGATCACAATTGATCATACGGAACAAAACTCGTAGTCTAATAGTACACTTGCGACTACACTAGTTCGCCAGACTACACCACTAGCCAGGGTTTGCCCGAAAAAACATAAGCCACCTAAAAAAAAAATCGACGATAAAACCCAGTAGGCCTAGTGGGTTTTTTCACCTATCTTACCTATCTGTATTAAAAATCATCAGACTTATGGCGAGATCCTAAAAGCAAGCAATAGTTAACCTCTATAAACAGTTAATAATAACTTTTGCAATAAATTATTAATTATTTTCAAGCGGTTTGTTAACTGGTAGTAAGGAAAAGTTTTTGTTAAACTGTAGTGCATTTCAATAGTGATGATGTATTATGTTAGTTCGGTACGTTAATCAAGCATACAACCACTAGTACTGTACCTGTAAAACACTCATGAACTAAAACAGAATCTCAAGTTACGTTCGATAAAACTCTATTAAGCCAGAAATAACCCAATAAAATACGGAAAAAAGAAATAAAACTCCCCCAAAAAAGAGTAAAAACCCGAAAAAAACCACGTGGGCTGGGATTTTCTTCAGAAATAAACCGTCTTTTTTTTTTTTTTAAACCCTACCAGTAGCCTAACTAGGCGGTTGAAACTACTTTTGTTTTCTCCTAAACCCAAACATAGAATAATTCCACAACACATTTGCTCAGAGTACCCCACAGTTTGGATGGTTCACCTTCATTGGATAGGCAAATCTCACGAGACCTCGTGCCAAATCTCTCCACCAATCACGTCGTTTGTTTACAACATCAGAGTATCAAACAAGCAAAAGATGATAGTTATGGCAATTGGAATAAATACGGATGCAATCCTATTTAAGGTGCCTTTTGGACTTATATGTCAGACTGCCTGAGCGGGGAATTGAACCCACGACCTTTGAGACCAGAGGCGTAAGTCCTACCGCTGAGCACGGCCAAAAGGAAACGTCCATAAGCAGCATTTAACACGCACCCACACATAAACATACAGCAATTAGAAGGAATTAGAAAACAAAAACGAACTCGTTTGGTGTTTAAGGTAAGGTTTAGCTGCTTCTGAGTCAAAACAGAAGAAAAGTCACACAAATAAACTTTCCTGTAAGGTTTTCAGACACTGCAGTGTTGATGTACTGTTTAGTCCACGTGAAACCTGTGCGTTCAAATGTTTTCACCTATTTTTACTTGCTGCATTTTACTTGGCTAAACGACATCGCTGGTTAAATGTTTCCTCAAAGTGCGGATGAATTGTTCGCTCACCAGCATTGTTAGCATTCGTTTTATAAGTCCTGGGTTTTCCGCTTGGATTTAACCAGCTAAATTGTCCCTCTAACCCAGTTTGCGTTCTTACTCCCTAAAAAACAAACAACAAAACAACATCTTAAGTCTACGCCTTGCGGCTGGCATTTGGCGTTACAGGTATGTACTGTACAGTACTAGTGGTTGTTTGGTTTGGTTAAGGTACTAACATAATAATAAGCCATCGTTGCGTTAAGTGCATTGTTGCCTAATAACAATGTAAAATAAAACTGATCTTAGCTCATTTGAAAGAGACACTTCCGCAGATGTGCCCTTTATATACTTTGTCCCACGTTATGTTTGCAGGAAACCGACTGTATGACGCCACGTTTCCTTCCACTACGAATGCAAAAAACATGTAAATATCCCGCTCGTAGACTCTGAAGAGTAACTATGCGTAGTCTACAAGTGTTATATCCACATGTTTTTTGCACTCCTAGTGCAAGGAAACGTGGCGTCATACAGTCGGTTTCCTGTTAACATAATGTGGAACAAACTATACTAGAAATAGAAATTTCAATTGGTCTCCGGAATGGCGAGACCAATTGAAATTTCTATTTCTAGTATAGTTTGTTCCACATTATGTTTGCAGGAAACCGACTGTATGACGCCACGTCGTTTCCTTCCACTACGAGTGCAAAAACATGTGGATATAACACTTGTAGATTATGCATGGTTATTCTTTAGAGTCTACGAGCGGGATATTTACATGTTTTTGCACTCGTAGTGGAAGGAAACGTGGCGTCATACAGTAAGTTTCCTGCAAACATAACGTGGAACAAAGTATATAAAGGGCACATCTGCGGAAGTGTCTCTTTTAAATGAGCTAAGAACCAGCTTCCTAGCACAAGTGGTTGTACATGTAGAGTACAAACATGTCCAAAAACGTCCAAGCCTAAATATGCAAATCACGATTCCAGTTCTAGTCCTCATCTTCGATGTGGCAAATCGGAAATTAGTAAAAGTTGCTACACTTGTTCACCATGTCCAACAAAGCTGGAATTTGTGTGGAAAATTTTGAAAGACGGCGGATAAATTATTCATCGAAATTTCAGCTTTTAAAGTGGGAGGCCGAGGCCCAACCTTACAGTACAGGTGGCAACCTTTACTTATTGCAACAGATAACTAGAATCTGAAACAAAACTCACAAGGACGAAAGAATCCGCCAAGTTTCAGCTAATCAAAGTAGTGATATCGGAACAAAAATGGCTGCCACCAAGTTGCTATGTGGACCAACCCTAATCGAAGAAGTGTTCCTCTTATATAGCAAGTAGCGATGACATCCCGCCAACGAACAACCACCAAGCTAATCCCACCGACTATTAGATCACAGGTTAAATGAAAAACCTGATCATTGCTACAATCCATTGGTACACCATGTAGCAACATGGTGGCAGCCATTTTTGTTCTGATATCACTACTTTGATTGGCAGAAACTTGGCGGGTTCTTTCACCCTTGTGGGTTTTGTTTCAGATATCACTTAATTTTCAGTTTTATTTTGGTAGCGTCTTTTTTTTGCCAGTGCGCAGTTAGCAGTTTAATCGGTTTTCTTCGTTGGTGGGGAGGTGGGAGGGGTGGGAGGGAGGGAGCAGAAATGTAAAATAAGTTGTGATAGGCCTAAGCACGTCACTAGTTTTTACAACGTCTCGCCATATTTGTTTCTTGTCAACTCTGGAAGCAGATGCATGTTCCCATTTCGTTAACAGGTAATCGAAGCAAGCAGTCTACATTAAAGGGATATGCCTCCCATCGCCATTTTTTCTCGATCCACCACATCTAGTACGGCCCCCAAAGGTTTATTTCCTTACCGTTAGTCAATTCCTTGGTAAATATCCACTTTAAAAAATGTGGCGTGTAGGAGATTTTCTGTTGAATAATTGTTAACTTTATTTAGTGCGTCCCGCAGTATATGATCCTTTGCGCGCTTACAATAATCATGACGTTTCATATCTGTGTGTGCATATACTAATTTTCTAATAATTACCATTAGATCAAAAATCTAAAAGACTAATGTGGTAAAAATTAAATTAATTATTCCAATAGCTCGCCGAAGCAAAATTATAAGACACTGGCCTAGAAAATTATAAATTGTGATTTTAAAATACGAAAATCATTCCAGTTTGTTACGACACAATCTTTAACTTGATGCTTGTACTATTCCCAAAGCCAACCGAGACAGCAGCTGCGAGGAACGCAGTTACCACCGCAGCCGACCTTGTCGCTGGTAAATGCGCAGATGGCAATGTACGCGTGGCTGTTATAAGGCAGGCCGGGTGTCTCTTTAAAGACTGGCCTTGTCAGAATATACGATACACTAATTTGATAAAGAAAGAAAAGACAACTGCCCCGTCTGGCACTCGAATCCAGGACTTCCAGTTGACCAGCCTGGGCACCCTAACAACTGTGCTGCCGGGGCGGATCCCGGTTGCAGGCTCCAGCCGAGTTTACTAGCTATTCAATCTTTTTAGCTGTGATCTAAAGGTCACAAACAGTTATTTTTAATTTAAGAAGCCTTCATTTATGTAAACAAGGTTTCCTATAAGCCATCAAACTGTAATGTCCCCAGGAAACTCCCCACATTTTCAAAAAGTCAGTGTCCCCATGACAATGACATTTTAATCTACGATTCTATCGGAAATATGACAAGTGAAGTTTATTGGTTATATTCGTTCTTGTGCGATTGCTTGCATGGAGCTACTGCTACGCGAAGCTGGTTGCGAAGGATCGCAGATAATTCACATTTTCGTCACTGTCGTGTCGGGAGGCGCTGTCTACCAATGACGGTTGACTTGGTTGGATGAATGGAGGAGGAAGAGAGAAGGCTATTGATCGAAGCGTGGGCGGCGAGGGGGACTGCGGGTGGCTGGAGAAGTTCATTTGGTAACTCGCGGCGTCATGCGACCGCTCACCGTTACCTAGCAACCAACCTTTAAGCCGGCGGATATCCGTCTAACAACGGTACCTGGTGAGGGCATCTTGAACTAAAATGGGCCTCACTGCCTCAAGAACGTGTAGGCGTTGTCGGTCTGACTGCAGTATAAACGGCAGAAAACCATATGTTGACAAGATTAAGAATGTCGCTGCAGTTCTGTAAAACGTTCGAATTCTGCTGGAAATGATTTGATGCGGAACAGACCGTTGTCTGGCAGCCACGCAGCCCATAACATCGGGAAGGTCGTCTGTGGGCTTCCCGGCAAAGCACAGAAGTATTGCGGTGAAGTTCGATGAAGGTGTACCGTTTTTGGCGCCTGCTATCAACACTGTCGGCTGCTTCAGGTACCGTCTTGTTGCTGTTGTTGTTGATTTGGGTCACGTGGAATTGTTTGGTTAAGTTGAACTTAACCTTGATTTCTTTAGATTTGGGTATTTGACATATTTCGATGGCTGGAGGCCTCGCAGTGCAATGTAAACATTGTGATGTGCAGTGAAGTCTAACTAGTCCCAAGGTAGGCTATGGGGTTACAGTTGCCCACACGGGTATTGTGACAAGTCATAGTGACGATCATTCTCATAGTTTATAACCTGTATTTAGTAGGTGTGTACCATGCCATTACATCGTGAAATTAAATGTTTGAGGCGTTATTAGAGCACATAGGTGTAGCGTACTGGACATTTCAAGTGCGACGGTAGCTTATAAATGCAACAGTTTGAGAAATCTTATCAAGGACTACGGGGTTGAGTCGCAACTATTTCACTGCATTAAACATTGTAATTACTACAATCGAACCGTTTGGTGTTCACAGCATGTCCGTTTCTTATTGTTGTTGTTGGGACTCTTTGCTCTCACCTGGAGATTGAACCAATGACAAGACGTCTAAGGGCCTTTTGAATGCTATTTTAATGTGACTACAAAATTCATGTACCAACGGTTCTTATATAAGCGTCAACACGAATTTCCATGTTAAAAGTCAAACTTTGAAACCCCCTAGAATTGACACATACCAACGAAATTCGGTATTGGGGAGGGGGGGGGGGGGGTCATGTCATAACTATTTAACTGCATTAGAATTTTAATGATGACAATCGAATGGTTTGGCTTCCACAGCATGGCCACTTGTTGTTGTTGTTGTTGATATTGTTGGTACTTTTACCCTCACTATACAGCTGTTAAGCAACAAAATAATGCACATCGAGCTAAAAGCACGAAATTTGGTACACGAGTTATTCTTAGCAGTTCATATGGAACTAGCTATGGAACCCCCTTGAGTTACCCTACCCCAGGGCCCCCAGCGCTTCCCTTTGTGCCCCTGTACACCCCGCCTCCATTAGTCTGATAACCAACCACTTCTTGCTGATAGAGCTAAAAGCTTAAATTGTGCCATGCAAGTCATTCTTATCGGTACACATCGAATCATCCTTGGAACCCCCATGAAATATCCCCCAAGCCGCCCCCCCCCTCCTTCAGCGCCCCCTTCGTGCCTCCCTCAAGCTTGACCAACAAATTATTGAAGCTCGAGCTAAAATGATGAAATTTGTTGTTCTTGTTGTTGGGCCTCTTTGATCTAACCTGGAAGGCAAATGAACCGATTTTCAAGTTTTGTAGCTTAAAACGTAGGTATGAATAAGACAAATGCCTTTTGAACGTTTTTTTTTAATATGCCCACAATATTCTTGCTGTTGATTTTCTTTTTGTTGGGGAAATTTTGTTCCCGCCTACTGATGGAACCAATGAACCTATACTTTCAATTTTTATAGCTTAAAATGTGGGTGTGGGTATTACAATATTCTTGTTGTTGTTATTATTTTTGTTGGAGAAATTTTGCCTTTAAATACGTAGATCTCGAACCAATGAACCGATTTTCACTAGGGCCTTTCGAACGCTATTTTAATGTGAGTACAATATTCTTGTTGGGAAAATTTTGTATTTATTTAGATATCGAACCGATAACCGATATTTAACTCGTATAGCTTAAAACTTGGGTACGAAAAGGCCCAGGGCTATTGTTGTTGTTGCTATTCTTGGGAAATGTCGCTTTCACCTAGCCATCGAACCAATGCAACGATTTTCGCTTGTTTCTTTCGAACGCCATTTCAAAGTGACTACGATATTGTTGTTGTTGTTGTTCTTATTGGA
>JAHWFP010252810.1:0-14478 GCA_023313725.1 Lithobius niger | reverse complement strand
GTGTCAAAGTATCAAACCGCCTGATCGTGGATTGGCACAAATAGGGGATATTTTTGCTGACATCCTAAAATACTTACCTGTATTTTTGTTTTCCGTTGGAAAAGATTTTTTCCCCCGAGTTATCTCAATGAGGGAGGTGCCTCATTCCATGTTTATTCCTGGAATAAATCTTTATTTTTTAGTGCTCACCTCCTGTCAAAGTATCAAACCGCCGGATCGTGGATTGGCACAAATAATAACACTGTTGTTGGGTTCTTGCCTTTCACCCTCACCTAAATATAAAAGTGGTTTTCGCCGTACCAATACAGCATGTTAAAAATAGTAATTGAGTTTAATCGGAAATGTGTTTTATTACAAATGGCCGCCAAACTTCGCATTGCAGACAAGACTTCATCACTGCAAAAGCGGCCTTGCCTAAAATTGAGATGCTAAATTCTGCTGCGCAAATTACATGCACGCACGTGTGTGGACGCTTATCCATTTCTGCAAGTACCGTCCACTGGAGGGGGGGGGGGGGCTACTTATACTATCATTCTATCACGTTACGTAGCTTCCGTTTCGATTTTCACGGTACCACGGACGCGATTAGCTTCCCTCGATTTGTTGAATAGAGAAAGTCGGCGGCGTTTGCTGGAGAGTGCGGGGGTGGGGCTGCGAAGCCATGGCCAGGTGGGCTCAGTTTTTCTTATGGTTTTGATGTGTGGCGTGGGAGTCAAGCCGGATATCCTACCTAACTCCACCGCCCTCCTCCTCCTCCTCTCTACCCACCCATCCACCCCTCTTCCCATTCGATTTTCACCCCCTCCCTCCCTTCAATGGTACCTCCTTTGACTTTTAGCCGTGTTCCTTTCACCCCCAATAGCCTCTTGTGTCGAGTGGAATTCCTTATTGCAGCCGGGGTCATCCTATACCATGAACCCCGATCGCGTGTTTGTCTAATTTCTATTTTCGTATGTTTGTCTTGTAGGAAGAATGGGGCCTTTTCCAGGGTTCAGACAAAACCTGGAGAGCCTGTAAATCACGGTGAAATGAAAATCTCAGGGAAATTTCAGGGAAAACAAGAAATTTTTTAAAAACCAAGAAAAAGACAGGGAAATTTGAAAAATTTCTTTGTGTCTGATCTGTAAGTTCCATTGAATTAGCAGATCAGAAACAAAAACCCTATAATGTCCGCAACCTATCTTGAGTTCTCCCCAGAACGAACACAGATAATCGAGTGTACGTTTTTGGTAGGAGAGTGCCTTGTTGATATCCAAGATGGTTACAAAAACAATGGCGGCCGTCGATTAAAGCCGCCCCCTCCAGGAAGACGTAGCCGCTCCTAAAATATCTGCAGGACTCAAGATACGCCACGCACACAATAGGCCAGTAGCAAATATTTTAATTTGCGCTTTAATATGTTGAAGTATTTTGGACATAACTTCATTAAACTAAATCTTATGCAAGTACCAATATATGTGATGAAAACGCATTTAGTCCCGTCTGGACTAGTCTCTATAAACAGCTATTTTCTGGGATGTTGGATTATTTTTTCGTACAAATATTAATAAAAACGTTAGCTATACTGCCTGTTTCCCTAACTAAACATCTCGTAAACACCTGGACATTTCCATTTGGATGCACCTGGAAAACCTGGAAATGTCAGGGAAATTGAGAATTAAAAAATTGTCTGAACCCTGTTTTCGCATAGATGCGTGACGTTAGAACTTACGTCGAAATGTTCATCCCAACAGAAGTGGCCATACTTACTGTTTTAGGGACCGGTCATATTTATCGTTCAGCAGTCAAAACTTCTAAAAACGTCTCAGCTTCCGACCCTTTTCCCCCACGACTTGAGTGTTTGCAAGGTTTTGAAGATATTAATACCGGCACTACAACTGTAGTTTTTTCCAATAAAAAACTTTCCGGAAATGCCTTTCATCCTGGTTTCTTGGCTGCTTCCTTGTTTCGGGTGCTGACTAAGTTACGTATGTGGGCATACAAGCAAACAGTGCATTCATCATACTATTGTGTTGCACTCGACATAAGATGGGTGTAAGCAAGAATTTATAGGGTTTGGGACTAAGAGAATTTGTAACTCTACAAAGTCCCTATTGAAACACGTTAGATTTTTCCCCATTAGTTCAGTCCGAGTCTTCAGAGGGCGCCACGTGTTCAATCTGGTAATTTTTGCTGATTTTTCAGCCCAAATCTAAAGTAAACTAAATTGCAACTAAGCTAGGCTAAATAATAATTAAATACAAGCTATTTTAGTTTAATTTTAGGCTAAAAACTGAGTATAAATTCCGGCATAAAAACAGTTAAAAATACAGTTTTAATTTCGTAAGTAGCAGATATAGGTCAAATGGAGAATTTGGTTCGACGGGAAGCCTATTCATTCATGCAACAATGCGACGAGACTTTTTTAAACGAAGCTAAAAACCATTTGTTTTTATTAAGTGTTACCTTAGGATTTTAATTCGACGATCAAATGTTATTATTTAATTTAGTTAAGTCGAAGAATGCTATTAGCTATAAGGAAGTAACGGTGTTTTAATTTGCCATGTTGTTTAACTAACTTCTCACACTGAATCTAACGTTGTAAACAATGGTCGTCAATATCTGGTACCGTTGCGAAGTTGAAAAAAGCGACGGACGGACGGACAAAGTCGTTACAATACTCTTCTCAGCCGGTAGGGCTGTACAGAAGACTAAAAATGCCTCTTTGGCGTCCGTTGATGCCTGGTCTTTGTTGATATTCAACTATAACATTCCTTTTTCGTTTTAACGACATGGGGTTTGTAAATTTACTTTCTGCCGGAACTGTGCCTTACTAATCTATGGTAAGAGTGTTTACGGCTTTCTGAATTTAGGAGTGTAAGGTTAAATTTAGGGAATGTGAAAACGCAAGTGAAAAACTGTCGAAATCACGCTTAAGATTTCTCTCTACCTACTTTGTTTTAACAAGCCTTAAAAAATACTTCACTCATCGCACCATCGGACGTCTTTTGTCATTTCTTTCTTTATATTTCGTTTGCTTCATTCGTTTCTTTCTTGTTTTCTTTTTCCCAGGTGTGTCGCCTGCAGATATATATATATATTACACTAGCGAGACCGCGGTGGGGGAGAAGGGAGGGGGAGGGGAAGGGGGCTTCTGTAAAGGCGTTGTACTATGGGGGTATAGATTCACCGTGACGTGGGAAAAAGAACGTAGGGAGGGGTGGTGAGACGTGGAGGTAGGCGGCGGCCATGTTTTGTTCGTGCTGTCCACTCGAACGCCGTGTCGTCGTCTCCATCTTGGAGATGCCAAGCCGATTTCTCCTAGTTAGCACCCCCTCAGCTCTCAAGTATCCTATCTGACTACAATAAAACGGTCAACTTAACAAATCTTCCATTAGATCCTAGAAAAACATCATTATTGTGTACGCCGTTTGTCTTGAGTCCTGGAGGGAGCGGCATTAATCGACGGCCGCCATTGTTTTTGTAACCATCTCGGATATCAACAGGGCACTCTGCTGCCAAAAAAGTACAATCGATTATTTGTGTTCGTTCTGCGGCGAACTCAAGATAGGCCGCGCACACTTTAGCTTTCAGCTTTTGATTTTTAGGGTACGCTTAAGCGACGACTCGCCTTTGCATTCTCGCAGCTAGAATTTAATCGCTATGGCAAAGGTGGCGTTACCATGGTAACAACGCTGCATGCATTAGCTGAATGACATCGTTTGAGTAAATACTTGCAGTCTTATAATCCGTGACAATAAGATAAAGAATTCCTCCTGACGAAACAATTTTCCCAATTGCTTCTGAACTGACATTATCAATTGTTTTCGTAGCGAGTCGGTGCAGCTAAAACCGCCGCCATGTTGGAATTTCAGATGGTTTCTAGTTTCCAGCAGCAAGAATGCAAAGGAGAGTTGTTGCGTGAACGTGCCCTAAGGGCGCGTTTACTCGCCTTTGCATTCTCGCAGCTAGAACTCAATCTCGATGGCAAAGGTGACATTGCCATGGTAACAACGCTAAATGGATTAGCTAAATCCGACATCGTTTGAGTAAATACTTGCAGTCTTTTAATCCGTGCCAATAATATAAAGAATTCTTCACGACGAAACAATTTTCCCAAACACTTCTGAACTCACGTTATTTGCTGTTTTCGTTGCGAGGCGGCAGACATACAACTTCCGCCATGTTGGAATTTGAGGTGATTTCTAGCTTCTAGCTGCGAGAATGCAAAAGCGAGTGGTTGCGTAAACGTGCCCTTAGACGGAAAACCCCGAAATATTCGGCTTAATCGCAAAATAATGGGCATCACTGCATAGTTAAAACTAATCAATAGAAAAGTGTTTGGCAAGTTCCTCAGGTACTGTCACTTTTTATTTCTTGCTTTTTAAAACTAAGTAAACAGACGCAAATAGCTGTAAATAATGGTAAATAGGAAATAGGTCATCAGCGAAAAATCGTACACTAGAAACACCTTAGCACAATAAGCTGCCTTTATCTACTTACTTCACCCCTAAAAAATGAACACACACTCTGTCCACTTGATATTCGGTGGAATACTCCAGCGTCCGTCCATCTTCATCAGAAGAGTCGACGCGAAAACGAAACGAGGTTCACGTGGCTTCAGGCGGTGTCAGAATCGGAATTCAAACTTGCCGCTTTTTCCGCTGGACCACTGATCTCTATTGCGCGTACAAACTCCGATTTCCACTGCCTGCTGTGATTCCTGGCAAGCTCGACAGGCAGCGGAAATCGGAGTTAGAACGCGCAATAGAGATCAGTGGTCCAACGGAAAATGCGGCAAGTTTGAATTTCGATTCTGACACAGCCCCCGAAGCCGTGTAAACCTTGTTTCTTTTTCGTTTTTTCGTGGAATCTTCCGATGGAGGTGGACACTGCATTATTCCACTGGGAATTCAAGTGCACAGAGTTTTTGTTAATTTTTTTGTGGTGAAGCGTGATCGTTGCAATTAAAAAAAAAAATAGGCTTGGAAACTGTTACCTGTTTGGTAGGCTACTCTTTCATATTTAAAAAGAAAAGTTGGTTACGCCATCAAGTTTGCAGTGGTTTTTGGTGTAAAAATGACAGGCAACGCCTTGTCGTGTTTACACTGTCAGTTCAAAAATTCCACCCTCGAAGACGGTCGAGCCTGGCCAAAACTGAGCCAGTCTAGAAATGGGGTGCAACATTAGGTATTAAAAAATTTTTATAAATTTTTTGGGCATGGTAGAGTTCAGTAATTCTTAATTATTGATTAAACAGGACGAAAATCCAAATGGACTCGAGAAGGGAAACATAAATACGGATGCAAACCTATTTACGTTGCCTTTTGGACTTAAATGTCAGATTGCCTGAGCATGGGTTCAATTCCCCGTTCAGGCAGTCTGACATTTAAGTCAAAATGCAACGTAAATAGGTTTGTATCCGTACTATTTATTTAAGCTACTGTAATCGCTTTAGGTCACTTTACTCGGACAGCCGAGTAGCCTGAAATCCCTCAAGCATCCGACTTCGACGGTTAACATTAAGAAGGCACTGTCTGTGTACCGGGTGTGCTATACAGTAACGAACGAAGCCAGACCCGACCCAGCTCGACGGAAAAGTTAGCGGTGTCAGTGTCGAGGCAAAGGCGCTCCTTTGTGAAATCGGGATTTATTATTATTAATCATGGACGAAAACGAGTGAGTCACGAAGCAAAAATTCCGAATAGAACGAGAGAAGAAGCAAAGGAGAGAGACGCTTTGGTCAAATCCACGGGTTTTTTCTTTTTCTTTTTATCCTTTCACGGAAAACGAGGTGGGGTGGGGGGATTGGGGGAGGGGTGGTGGTGGTTTACAGGGGTGGAGTTTTTAGGACCAAAGGAACAGACCAGGTCCACATTCTTGCAGACTTTACCAACAAGTTAGAGGAATTTTTGTGCATAGAACCGTGCCTTGATCACCCTGACGACGGCCAAGGGTCACGTTTCTGGTCAATGTGACGAGTTGCCGGTAGTGGGTAGGGGCGTCACGACCGTCAGCAACGCTGTGTTGACGATGACGAATGTGGAGACGGTGAGGTTGTATGATGTAGGCGACGGATGTGTCGGTGTAAGCAAGACAGGGCTTTAGTTTTGATGAAAACCTATAGTTTGCACAGCAACGCTGTTAAGCCAAAAAGGTGGGACAAGGTGGTCTGATGGTTAGAATGATCGTCCTGTGTGCCAGAGGTCCCGGGTTCGAATCCAGCCTCAGCCACGCCTGGCATTTTCGGGAAGTGAAGGGCGCTGTGATAAACTCCCATCCTAAATACATGCTAAAAACACCACTTGTACTGCGAATAGTTCACGCATTTGACAGTTCGCAAGCTTTAGTGTTTATTTAGATCAACTTGGAGTGAGGAACGCGTTTTGTTGCTGGGGGCGATGCCGACTGAGGTAGAAATTGGTTATCTTGCCTCCCAGCTCCATGCCTGTCATCGCGCATGACCGGAAGTTAATGCGTTAATGCTTGTTTAGATTGCTTTGGTAAATAAGATTTTGACGGTGTTAAATCAACTGGCCTAGAGCCAGAAAGCGAAATCTGAAGCTTCTCTCCCAGACGGCCTTGTGACAAGCGATGAAATACAAGACGAGAGTAACAACATGGCTACTCCCACGTCGTACTGACGTGTACGCGTTTATAAACTCCTGATACCGCACTTTATAAACTCCTGATACCGCACAACAGCACGGATCGTTCAGTAGTATTTATTTGAACAATATTTTGCGACATTAGGAGGTCAAAACCATAAGATCAGTGGTTCAGGTGAGCCAATTGGTCTCACTATATATCATTTCCCAATTTACACTAACGCGTGAAATTGCTTCGTCGCAGCACACCAAAAATTTGCCAATTTATTCTACGCACAGAGTATACGACAAAAATCCAAACCCCACCTTGTGTCCTTATTGGTTCAATTCGGCAACAGACAAATTACGTGAGTTTGAGTCCCGAAACAGCTTCAGGACTCAAGCTTTGCTACCGTGCCAACAGTGATCCCACATCAGCTGTCTCCTCCCCATATAAAGGTAGGAGCCAACGGAGGAGGACCATTAAAATCACCACTCATTTTCACAAAATGAATAAATGGACGAGCATCCGTCGTAGTGTCTGGAAACTGCAGTTAAAATCAGTATTCATTTATTTATCTCCTTACTGCAGTTTCATTTCTCTTACCACAAATTAGGTGGATGTGGTAATATATGACACAAAAGCACGTGGATCGTGAATTGAGCAAAAGGCCACAGGAGCACATGGGCATGCGTGGATCGAGCGAGCGAAGCGAATAGCAACGATGTCTTGGGGCGTGGTTAATTTTATTTTTTCAATAATCAATTAATCCAATAATCAAGTAATTAAATTGAAAGATAAAGGGTTTATGTTTTAACGTAACTATGAGCGTCTTTAAATGTGTTGTAAGTTATAGTTGGCACGAATTCGTCAATAGCAAAACAGTAGAACAATATTTATTTGCTAGCTATCACCAGCATAACAAATGCGGTCTAGTAGGAAGCCACGTTTTCGCACTGCCCGTTTGTTGTCGCACTGTTGCAACCTGCGGAGTTGCACAGCAAGCTTTACCTCAGCTGGGCTTGCATTGGTGAGTTTGGTGTTTGACGTTCTCGGCAGATGTCGCCTCCAGCCACGGAACTCACCACCTCTTAGCATACCACACGCCCACGTGAAGACTTCGATGCTGAAGAGCTTTGGTGCCGAAACCCTTTAAACAAATTGGCTATAAGTAAAATAATGGGAAAAGAGCCTTTAATTATGCATTTAAATTATATTCGCCTTTAAAATGCCTTTGTTTTGGCGTCGGTATAGGGCAGTGACATAACGTAGTATTATTCTATATAACTCTATGGTGGAGCCGGTAACTGGGTTAGCTACCAGGGGCACTGGAGGAAGGGCGTCTTACTGAAGCCAATGCTATTCGACTGGATTTCTTAAGCCTATAACGCGCGATTTTTGTTGTTGGAGAAAACAACGTTTTTTAAGCCTAAGAAATCCGCTTTCAAAGCACTGTCTTGACTAGAAATGCCGTTATTTTCCCTTACAGTTTAATCTAGTGCCCCTTGTAGTTATGCCCTCCAGATGCTATCTCGTAGGCGATATGACGTCACTTGACGCTGCCCTATTGCTTGGTGTCGACGCGAGATGTCACCACGTGCTTCGTTGTGATTGGCTATCACACTGTTCGTCTACGGTTCAGCGAAGACTTCCTGATATGTTATAAGGCTTGGCAATAGAAATTCGACGCGTCAGCCACTTAGCCTTCAATTCTGCCACCAGTCGCGCTGCGAGCACGCCACACACAGCACTGTGAAAGACACTCGTAAATCACGGATTTTGAACTTAAAACACTGCAATGACACCAAGTTATTAAATTTTACCAACAATGGCTTCTTGCTACGTACCTCTTTGTCCACTCGACGTCAAAACAAAGAATCCGGAGGTTTAATTTAATGAATTTCAACCATAAGAAAAAAGGCACGTGTGTGTTGTATATTGCGCTACGGCCTTTTCTATTCTCATTAAAAACGTATTAAACGAGTCCTGCAACACCGGGAAATCTAATAATGAGAAGATTACCACGTTCTTGAGCATCACGCTAATACTAATCAATGCTATGATGTGGGCGCTCTCAGTGCGCCAAGCGGCAGTTGTTGACGGTCTTGGACGACGCGGCTCGGAAGCTACTTGAAACTGCATGTTACACCTTTCTACGTATAAGGACGCTGTTATTCAGCGCAGGCGAAATATCCCTTCCGTATAGAGCAGTGACACGACGTAGTATTATTGTTTATAACTCTATGCTGGAGCCTTAATGGGTTAGCTGCAAGGGGCACTGCAGAGAGAAACAGAAGGGCGTCATACTGAAGCCGATGCTGTGAAGAGTGATTTCTTAGACCTAAAACGCGCGATTTTTGTTGTTGGAGAAAACACCATTATTTTAAGCCTAAGAAATCCGCTCTTCCGTTTTTTTTCCCTCCATTTTTATGCAGTGCACCTTGTAGTTATGCCCTCCAGAACCCATCCTGGTTGCCAATATGGCGGCAAATGTCACTGCTCTATAATGGTTCGGCGCGACGTATATAAACATTTTTTTTTAATTGCGAAGGTTTCGGTTTCTGGTTTGCAAATGTTGCACGATTGAAAAAACCGGTGGAAATTATTGTATTTCTCGTAACCTATTGTTTGTGCATTGCAGGAAAGGGACGCGTGCTTACACGCGGCAATATAAATTTAAAATTAGCCCCGTGGTCATAACGTGAACGAACAGACCTGAATGCATACACGGCCTCGGGGAATACAGTCTGTCCTGCCGTGAGGGTCAATTACTGAGCTGGGTGGACGACGTCACGATTTTTACGATGGCCACATGACTCCGTGCTAGCTAGTTGGAAATTCCAGTTAATTTAACTGCCCCGAGATTTACACGTAGAATTATTAGTCCGGCCTGGCATGTTTTACTGGACACGTAAAGATGTTTTTGTTTTTTTTAATCTTTTTCTCTTCCATTTTTTTTTTTTTTAGTGTTTTTACGTGCATGTGTGTGATTAAGACAACAGTGGTTTGCACGGTAATGTATGCGTATGAGACAAGGATGCGTTAAATTTAATGAAACGCTAACTCGCTGGTTGGACTACGCAGCAAGCCGTTGTGGAGGAAGGGGCATTTTGAGTGCTGAGTTTAATAAGGGGTTGATCACAGGAGTTGATAACAGGTGGGAGTCGGTGAAGACGAGTAGTTGTAGACAGTTCGAAAGACAAGTACTCCGTAACAGCAGGGAAGCAGCCACCGAATTTTGCGCTGATGAAGGGCGCGTTTACGCAACGACTGGCAATTGCATTCTCGCAGCTAGAATTTAATCGCAAAGGTGTCGTTGCCTTGGTAACAACGCTACTTGGACTAGCTAAATCCGACATCGTACGAGTAAATTCTTGCAGTCTTACAATCCGTGGACAATAAGATAAAGAATTCCTCCTAACGAACCAAGTTTCCCAGTTGCTTCTGAACTCGCATTATTGACTGTTATCGTTGCGAGCCGGCAGAGCTAAACCGCTTCCAGGTTTGAAATTTGAAAGGATTTCTAGCTTCTTGCTGCGAGAATGCAAAGGCGAGTCGTTGCGCGTAAACGAGCCATAAGTGAAAGCTAGCGAGCGAGAAAACTGACACCCCGTTCGCACACGAAGCGAGCGTGTTCGATCCACCTATGAATACGGATTCATTTAACTGGGATGCGGGCCACTTCATATCCCGTTCGGAGTGCATTTTTTTGCGATTTAATCCGCTTATATGCGGATGAAATGGTAAATGCGCTCCGAACGGGATGTACACATCCGAAGCAAAATAGCTCGTACCCGAGTTAAATGACTTCGCATTCACAGGTGGATCGAACGCGCTTCGCTTCGTATCATTTCAGTGTGCGCTCCGAACGCAAATGTGGGTCGAATTCCGAATTAGCAACATTTCATCTCCAGGTAGCAATCACGTTTCGTTGTCAGTTTACTGAAATGCACCTCGCATAAACAAAAGAAAGTATGCACTAAATTTCAAGTGTAGTTTATACGACTGCCAGCACCTATTATTAAAAAAATTAGAAAAGTGAAACGATTTAGGGTCTGGAGAAAAGTGAAACGATTTAGGGTCTGGCGGCGCCACGGTTTGAGCGTTGGCCCAAGCACGAATCCGTTAATTAGGCGACAATGGCGTGTTCTGGTGAGAGGTTGAGAAAGTAGGAACTAACCCCTTTTTCGTCCGACTTTTCCTCTTGCGCTCTCAACAGGGTCCAGCAAACTAATCCGGATTCCACTCGCATTTTTCCCAATTCGGAATTCGATTCCGAATTAAAAGCTTGCGCTCCGAACGGGGTATATATATATATAATGTTGCGAGATTGTAAGAATGTGTCCTTATTAACTCCGTTTGTAAGAAGCATTTTTAATTTTTTTTTGGCTCAACCGACACTTTCTCGCTGTGTCTCGGCCCTCCCCGAACATTTTCTGCAATTAGTGTCCCGTTCGTTGCATGTCTGTCGTCAACGTCGGAGGCCACACATAACCGTGACGTGTGCGGAACCACAGTAAACTACCATCCAGTATCTACCCCCCCCCCCCCTCCCCGAACCCGCTCCCCCTTTCTCGTTTCTCATCTCGGATTGGAATGCTCCTTCATCTTCAAACGTCGTCTGCTTGCATTCCTCAGCAATCAAACAAATAAAACGGCCATTGTTTGCAGATCGGCGTTTACCAAGGCCATTGGCGAGTTGCCCCGGGGTTTTTTTTCTTCTAGCAGACGAAACAGTCTTTAGCCCGGTGCTGCAGAAGGTGGGCGAAAAAATTTCCATGATTTAGATTTTGCGAGTTGATAAGAATCGTATTCGCTTGTTGGTTATTTGTAACGCGCGGAATTCTCCCCCTCCCCTACCCCCTCCCCGCCTATTTTAGTCTGCTTTTAGTCTGATGGTACTGTTATCTTCTGTGTGGTCGCCCGTTTTGTTGTTGTAGGGATGGTCCCGACGTGAATTAAAAATGGGTAGTTGGTTAGAAACACAAAGCAGGGCGTAGGATATTTCTGTTGTCGTCTACGTTAAGGTCTATTTACGTTGCCTTTTGGACTTAATTTGTTTAACACTTGTCGAGCCCAATTGGCTTTCTGTCCCGTCTATAAGGTCTATTAGGAATACTGGCAGGGGCGTACTGAGAGGGCCATTTAGGCCCGAGAAAAGGGCAATGTAAGCCCCACTCTTGTGGCATTTCGTTGAATTCGGGTCTTCTTAAAAAATACCAGTATTAGTAGCCCCCTCCCCCCCGGACGGGCCCTCGGAGCATGGGACACATGGGAATTCTCCCGTTTTTTTCCGTACGCCCAGTACGCCCCTGAATACTGAATGGATGGCGTTTAAGAATAAGGCCGTGAAGAAAAAAAAGTTTTCTGAATTTAGAGAAGTGACCAGGCTTTTTTTTAATTTTTATTTGTATTTCATAATTCGAAAGTCTTTACAAAAGTGACCCGCTTTTTATTTTTATGTTATAATTCAAAAGCCCGACTTTTGGCAATTTTTTTTTAAATAAACAGTTTGCGAGAAGAAAAAAAAAGCAAATGTACTATGCACGTTCAGAGTAGTTGTCCGTGGTCCGTCAGAACGTATGAATTTTTGTTCTATCGCAGGTAAACCTCATTGAAAGCTTACAATAATTAGTGGGAGGGGCTGGGGAGAGGGTTAACGTAAAGGGAGAACCCTAAAAACATGCAGTTAACGATAGAAAAAAAACCGTACCCTACAATTGACTCCATTCCTTATTCTGGGCAAGTGTCAAATGTTCAGCTGTTCATGCTATGCTAGCTTGCTCCTTGGAAACTGGTGTGGTGCTTGCTTTTAACTCGGATTATTCTTTCTTGGTGGCACATTTATACTCTGGGAAGCGCGCACGATAGGTCACAACGGTAAACTGTCTTCGTATTACAGTGAGCACCTGTTTTTTTGTTGTTTTGCTACCGTTTTCCTTTTATTATTCATGTAGGCTTGCAGATATTCGCCGCCTCGCGTGGTGGAGTGTTCCCGTCAATACGAGGAAATCTCGACTTTTCTCGACCCTAATCTCGTCTCGATGAGGCGAGACGAGGTCTAGTCAGTTCGTTTGCTGGTCGAGTCGTCGAGGTTTAAGATGCTTGACTGTGAAATTGAGAAGAGACGAGGGAAAAAATAGTTATCTCGACTTTATCTCAACTTCTTATTTCACTGGTTTTGGCGAGGCAAAGCTGATAATTGCGTGAATAAACGTACCTAATTTGTTCTTCTATTCTCCTCCCTCCGCTCCCCCCCTCCCCCCCGTGAACAGTTGTCTAAGAGAAATTCACCCAACTCGTGGAGTTCAAGCGTAAATAGTAAATAATCTTCGAAAAATTGCAGCAAAAATTCTAGAGTAATTGCTTCAGTTCGGTATCGCTGATGGCACCATCAAATCTCGTTCTATTAAGCCATTTTTTAGGGATGATGGTGAAAAGTAGAAAAAAAAATTACTAGAAAATAAACATCTTTGCATTTTACGGTTTTTACCATGCGTAATAGCACTGCTTCTCCGTCACACGTAATCCTATTAGGAAAAAAAACAATCTAAACTTCAATTACTTTATAACAGCATGCAGTTAAAAACGCACTCGTTTGATGTTTATTGGTAAGGTTTACATAAACCAAAGTGAAAACAACACAGGAATAAGAGTAAGCTTTCCTGTAAGCTTGCTGAAATATGTTGCTGAAATGTTGTTACGGTGTTGCTGAAATATTAAGTCCGCGTGAAACTTTACTGCTTTCCTCAAAACGGAAATAAAGCAAAAAAAAAAAAAAGGAGCATAAATCCGGAATGGCTTTTTCATCTCGTAATTGCTAAGAGAAAAAAAAAAAGATTTGATCAATTCGGTTAAAAAAATGAGATATCTACCCCAAACCAAAACTTGTTAAGGATTCCCACCTAGCTCTTCGGCCGTTCGAAGTTGCGATGTCAAACCCCAAGCTCTTCCGTCAAGCTCTTCCACCGATTAAGACTTCAAACGTTAACTGAAATAACTGAAAATGTTACAGTAAGCAATTTTCACATATTTCATTTAACCTTCGAACTGTTGCTCGGTCGGATTAACTTGGCGAGGGAGCTTGGCGTTTGATATCACGACTTCAAATAGCCGAAAAGCTATGCGGGATTCCTTGACAAATTGTGTTTTGTGATAGATTTGCTATTTACACATGAACTTGACGAGTTCATAAAAAGTAAATTTCTAGCTTATTCTGAAGTATAATAATATTTCGTGCGTTTCCGAATTGTTAAAGAAGCACGGGAAAACAGTCGTTCTTTATTGCGAGTATAAGTGCCCATCTTTCAAAAAACATTACAAGGGAGGGGAAATAAAGTCCGGAAAATCGAGCAACAATGAGTCGAGACG
Organism: Lithobius niger; assembly: GCA_023313725.1. NCBI lineage: Eukaryota > Metazoa > Arthropoda > Chilopoda > Lithobiomorpha > Lithobiidae > Lithobius > Lithobius niger. The sequence continues at coordinate 540 of JAHWFP010252810.1, read as the reverse complement.
AGACACGAGATCTTTTCTAGTCAAGACCGAGACGAGAAGTCACGAGAATTTAAAATTATTGTCGAACTGACATGATTTTCTCAAATCTCGTCATCTCTACGGAAACACTATGTATCCAGCTTGCTTTGAAATAAAAATAAAAAATCCCATCCATTTGTAGGTTAACGAAAACCATCAACGATGTGGCCAAAGCAGGCAAAGCTACTTCATGCGGATTGGAAATCTTTAATATCATTATTACTCTTGTAATAGCCATCTGGCCCTAAGGAATGTGACCTTCAGGCTAGTCTGTCGTTGATGTCATAAATCAATTCTTGTTTCCTGGTCCCTCGTTTGGACGCTATTGTCAGCAAGAAGGTTTTACGAGGGAGACCTCATTGTTTGTGGTGTTTGTGGCCTCGTAATTAAATCTACGAGTGGGCTTCCCTGCTACACGCGTTCTGTTCATTGGATGGGCTGCTGTAGTTCAGTGTTTCGCCGCCCCACGCCAGCACCAACTGACCATGGCAATCGCTTTTTCAGTGTGTTGGTTTTTTTTTT